>CAUYQV010070031.1:0-18034 GCA_963574575.1 Galagoides demidoff
CTTGGGAGGTGGAGGCAGGAGACTCGCTTGAGCCCAGGAGTTGGAGGTTGCTATGAGCTGTGATGCCATGGCACTCTACCCAGGGGGATAGCTTGAGGCTCCGTCTCAAAAAAAAAAAAAAAAAGAAAAGAAAAGAAAAGATAGCCTCAGAGGCTTTAAGGAGACCGAGAGCAGAGGTGGGGATTAAAATATTCGAGGGGGACGAGGTTTTAGGTACAGGGAGCTCTGCGTACACACCCAAGTTCTCAGGTTTAACTAAGGGACCCCAAGTTCCTAGGCACCAAGAAAACAGAGAAGTGGAGTAAAGAATATTCTTTTCCAGGAACCAAGAGCTTTCAGTACCCCCTGGTCAAGTATAAGGCACAAAGGACGTGGACTTGTGACTGGAGTCAGTCGCCCAAAACAAAGGTATTCAGGGGAAGGAGGGCTCCTAACTTGAGAAACCTGTAGAAGTAGCTTAATTCTAGGTCCTGCTTTCTGCGCCGTCTGTGCCCCCAGAGGGAGGCGGGGACTGCGGCCAGCCGGAGGGACCCAGAGCCCTCGGAGACTCGGGAGAGCGGTCTGCCGCAGACCCCACTCTGCCGCCCAGGGTGTGAGCGCAAAGCACCAGCGGTCCCACCACCTTCTTGCTTTGCCGGCTCAGTTGTGCAGCGCCTTCCGTAGCGCTCAGAACTTTTTTAGCTTGCGTCGCCCCCCGCAGTGAAGACCGGTAGAGAAGCGGTACTAAGACTCCTCGAGCGTCCCCGCCCTTTCTTCAGGGCGCAGGCTTACTGTGAACCCCCAGGCACTCTTAATATCCACGCGCAGTTCACCCACACCCTGGGACTGCCGACGCTTACCAGAGACCCTCCTGGGTGTCCCTGGCATCCTCCCCCTCTCAGCACCCCACACTGTGGACTCTTCCAGCGCCCGCAGGTCCGCCTCACCTTGGCTGCTCCAGTAAGCGATGCCAGTGGAGGATCATTGACTGCAGACATGCTAAGACCCTCCAGCAACACCCCAAACCCTGGCGCAGGCCGGCTAGCTGGGTCTTATACATCCCCGCCGAGCCGCCCGCCATGCCGTCAGGAGGGGCTCCCATTGGGTACTGGCTGGACAGACACCACCCCTTGCACGCCTCTCACTGGACCAGGCCCAGCTGAGGCCCGCCCCTCGCGCCGCTATTGTCCGTCCACTTACTGAACGGATCTGGTCATTGGACAGGCAAAGGGAGGGAAAGTTCTCGTAGGTCTGCGTCCTCCTGGACAACTTTAACGTGTTGGAGTGGGTGCTGGATTTGAGACGCTGAGTCTTTCGGGAGCAAGACCTTCGTTCTGTATACCCCTCCTAGACCTTTGTACACGAGCGACACTGCGGACCTGGTTTGAAAAGTGCATAAACCTCGGAGGAACGGGGCAAACTTGCGCTCAGCAACCATTAGAGAAGGAAAGCTGCTATCATGAGAACCAAGGGCTGGGGGCTACTGGGGAGGGAAAGTACAGCTGGGGTGGGCAGATAGGTGTGGGCAAGGACGTAACAGGTGTTGATAGTTGAAATCTAGCATCCTTTTGACTGGGGCAACTGTTGGTTTAGGTGACTCAGATTTCTGAAAAAGCAAGACGTACTGGCTGACCAAAGCAGATTGAAAGGGACTTGTAGGGTGAAGATAGAAGCTTGAATGGTAGGCTTGAAACGGCCCTTACAAATTGACGAAGGGGAGCAAGGTGAGAACTAGAGTACAGGCCCCCAAAACTCTGTGAAGGAACAGGTCTAGCTAAAATAATGATCATCAGCCACTGTCCCTTCGTTTACATCATAGTCGCTGTCCTTTCCTTAATTTATAATTGCCACTCCAGAGGGCACAGCTGGTAGTTGTAAAGATTTTTTTTTTTTTGAGACAGAATCTTAAGCTGTCACCCTGGATAGAGTGCTGTGATATCATAGCTCACAGCAACCTTCAACTCTTGGGCTCAAGCAATCCTCTTGCATCAGTTTTTTATGTTTAGTAGAGACAGGGTCTTACTTTTTTTTTTTGCAGTTTTGGCTGGGGCCGGGCTTGACCCACCACCACCAGTATATGGGGCCGGCGCCCTACTTCTTGAGCCACAGGTGCTGCTGACTTTTTGATCAGGCCAGTCTTAAACTCGTGAGCTCAAGCTATCCATCTGCCTCAGCCTCCCAGAGGGCTAGGATTATAGGCATGAGCCACCATTCCTGGCCTACCCTTAGTATTTTGTACAGCACATTCCAGAGGAATCACCATCTCCTATTCATTCTTACTTCTAGCCGAAAGGTGACTACATCCAGTTTATGAAGAGTCAGGCTTAGAAACTTGCACAGCCTGAGGAAATCTGCAGCTGTTACTTTTTGCTGTTAGAGCTCAGAAAGATTCAAAGTCACTGGCCAGTTCCTAAGACTCTAGCATGTCATTCAAAACTGTTACGAAAATTTAAAAAATGAATACTTGTTCAGGTGACTCAGAGAGGTTTAAGTCCAGGGTGTAAATGTTAACTTCTAACTTTAAAAAGTGTTATATGGTCTCAATCCTTGGATCTGGATTTTATGAGGCTGCCTTATCTGAAGTGGATGCCTTTCATTAAGGGGGGTAAGGTAACAAACAGCATGTGGTTGACCATTCAAGTAAGTACTTTGAAAACCTACATAGGGGCTCGGTACCTGTGGCTCAAGTGGCTAAGGCACCAGCCACATACACCTAAGGTGTATGTGATGGCTGCAACCAAAAAAAAAAAAAAAATAGCCAGGCGTTGAGGCAGGCACCTGTGGTCCCAGCTACTCAGGAGGCTGAGGCAGGAGACTCTCTTGAGCCCAGGAGTTAGAGGTTGCTGTGAGCTGTGATGTCATAGCACTCTACCCAGGGGGACAGTTTGAGGCTCTGTCTCAAAAAAAAGAAAGAAAACCTATATAGGGGTGGCGCCTGTGGCTCAGTGGCTAGGGCACTGGCCCCAAAAACTGAAGGTGGCAGGTTCTGACCTGGCCCCAGCGAAACTGCAACAAAAAAATAGCCGGGTGCTGGCAGGGCCTGTAGTCCCAGCTACTTAGGAGCCTGAGGCAAAAGAATCGCTTAAGCCCAAGAGCTGGAGGTTGCTGTGAGCTGTGACACCAAGGCACTTTACCCAGGGGTGACAAAGTGAGACAAAAAAACAAAAACAAAAAACAACTTATGTATGTACACAGCTAAGACATGGTTATTTATTGCCCATTATTGCTCCCAGAAAAAATAACTCAAATGTGGCATGCTAATGAAGGTGAGTATGTCAATGATTAAAATGAAACTACTACTCACAAACTGAAAAATCAGGGTGGCGTCAGTAGCTGAGTGGGTAGGGGACCAGAGACATACACCCAAGGCTGGCGGGTTCAAACCTGGCCTGGGCCAGCTAAACAATGGCAACTGCAACAAAAAAAATAGCCAGGTGTTGTGGCAGGGACCTGTAGGCAAGAGAATCGCTTAAGCCCAAGAGTTTGAGGTTGCTGTGACACCATGGCACTCTACCGAGGGCAATAATGAAACTCTGTGTATAAAAAAAAAAAAAGAAATCCTTCCATTCCTCTACTGAATAGAGTTGACTCCAACTGAGGAATTATAAATGCATATGAAACAGTGATATCTTCAGTGTTATTTATGGGAATTAGACAACCCCCCCCACCCCGCAGTATACTTATTCTTTAACATCACACCTATTAAAACTAATCTTATAAGGCATTTGGATTTATGTCTATTATTTAGACTGCCTCCAAAGTTAGGTCTTTATTTCTAACTTTTCCTCCTCCTCTTCCTCTATATCACTCTACTTATCTCAACTCCTCCTCCCCAGATACAGCATTTTCACACATCTCTGTAGGAATTCAAAAGAATCCAAATTTCTGTGCTTGCTTCAGCAACACACATGAAAACTGGAGCAGTACAGGGAAGATTAGCATGGCCTCTGTGCAAAGATTACTGGAAAAATTTTTTTTTGAGACGGCGCCTCAAGCTATCCCCCTGGGTAGAGTGCCATGGCATCACAGCTCATAGCAACCTCCAACTCCTGGGCTCAAGCGAGTCTCCTGCCTCCGCCTCCCAAGTAGCTGGGACCACAGGTGCCCGCCACAACCCCCGGCCATTTTTTTGGTTGCAGCCATCATAGTTGTTTGGCGGGCCTGGGCTGGGGATTCAAATCCGCCACCTTAGGTGTACGTGGCTGGCAACTTAGCCAATTGAGCCACAGGCACTGAGCCGATTACTGGAAATTTTTGAAGTATTCCACATTAAAAAAAAAATTCCAGGGCGGTGCCTATGGCTCAAGGAGTAGGGCACCAGCCCCATATGCTGAGGGGTGATAGGTTCAAACCTAGCTCCGGCCCAAAACTGTCAAAACCCCCAAAGTTTAGAGAATCTCATGTCATTTCCAGTTTTTAAGCATTCTAAAGCAGTGTTTTTCAACCTTCTTTTTTTTTTGTAGTTTTTTTTTTTTTTTTGGCCAGGGCTGGGTTTGAACCCGCCACCTCTGGCATATGGGGCCGGTGCCCTACTCTAAGCCACAGGTGCCGCCCCTCAACCTTTGTTATCTCATGGCACACTTGAACCTATAGTTAAACTTCCATGGCACACTTAAATTTTGTTGATAAAAAAAGAGTAAAAAATATATACTTTATGTGCTTTAAACTTTTTTTTTTTTTAAGAGACAGAGTCTCACTTTGTTCCCCTCGGTAGAGTGCTGTGGCGTCACAGCTCACAGCACCCTCCAACTCTTGGGCTTAGGTGATTCTCTTGCCTCAGTCTCCCGAGTAGTGGGGACTACAGGTGTCCGTCACAAGGCTTGCTATTTTTTTGTTGAGGTTTGGCCGGGGCCAGGTTTAACCCACCGCCCTTGGTATATGGGGTGCCCTACTCAGTGAGCCACAGGCACCGCCCTTTTTTTAAATTCTTGAGACAATTTCACTTTGTCACCCTGGGCAGGGTGCTGTCGCATCATAGCACACAGCAACCTCAAACTCTTGGGCTTAAGTGATTCTCTTGCTTAGCCTCCTGAGTAGCTGGGACTATAGGAGCCTGCCACAATGCCCAGTAAACTACTTTATATAATATTAGTTCTATTAAAATAATACAGCATTCAGCACAGTTCATTTGAAATTCTCTTCACAACTATTTATTGAACTATTAAAATGTAGTAGAGGGGGGCTGGGCACGGTGGCTCACACTGGGACACTGGAAGATTTTTTTCTTTGAGACAGTTTCATTTTGTTACCCTTGGTAGAATGCTGTGGCATCACAGCTCACAGCAACCTCCAACTCCTGGCTTAGGCGATTCTCTTGCCTCAGCTTCCTGAGGAGCTGGGACTACAGGTGCCTGCCACAACGCCTGGCTATTTTTTGTTGTAGTTTGGCCTGGGCCGGCTTTGAACCCTCCACCCTGGGTATATGGGACTGGTGCCCTACCCACTGAGCCACAGGCGCCGCCTGACACTCCTGGGATTCTAGCACTCCCAGCACTCTGGGAGGCTGAGGGGGTGGACTGTCTGAGCTCACAGGTTTGAGACCAGCCCAAGCCAGAGTGAGAACTCATCTCTAAAAATAGCCTGGCATTGTGGCAGGCGCCCATAGTCCCAGCTACTTGGGAGGCTGAGCAACAGGATCGTTTGAGCCTAAGAGTTTGAGGTTTCTGTGAGCTGTGATGCCATGGCCCTCTACCAAGGGCTACAAAGTGAGACTGTCTCAAAAAAAAAAGGCGGTGCCCAGAGCTCTGTGGGTAGGGTGCCAGACACAAACACCGGGGCTGGCTGGTTCATATCAGGCCCGGGCCGGCTAAAACAACAATGACAACTGCAACAACAACAACAAAATAGCTGGGCATTGTGGTGGGTGCCTGTAGTCCCAGGTACTCAGGAGGCTGAGGCAAGAGCATCCCTTAAACCCAAGAGTTTGAAGTTGCTGTGAGCTGTGATGCCAGAACACTCTACCCAGGGCAACAGCTTGAGACTGTCTCAAAAATAAAAATAAAAATAAAGGGTGGCGCCTGTGGCTCAGTAGGGTAGGGCGCTGGCCCCATATACCAAGGGTGGTGGGTTCAAACCCAGCCCCGGCCAAACTGCAACAAAAAAATAGCCATGTGTTGTGGCAGGTGCCTTTAGTCCCAGCTTCTGGGGAGGCTGAGGCAAGAGAATCGTCTAAGCCCAGGAGTTGTAGGTTGCTGTGAGCTGTGATGCCACAGCACTCTTCCAAGGGTGATAAAGTCTCTTTTATTTTGTCTCTACAAAAATAAAAATAAAAAGTGGTAGTGGATGGGGGTGGTGGCTCATGCCTGTAATCCTAGCACTCTGGGAGACTGAGGCTGGTCGATTGCCTGAGCTCATGGGTTCAAGACCAGCCTGAATAAGAGTGAGACCTCAGTCTCCAAAATTAGCTGGGCATTGTGGTGGCAGGTAGTACCAGCTACTCAGGAGGCTGAGAATTGCTTGAGCCCAAGACTTTGAGGTTGCTGTGAGCTGTGATGCCACAGCGCTGTACCAGGGGTGACAAAGTGAGACTCCGTTCCCCCCCAAATAATAAATAAAATGTGGTAGACCTTGAACTAAGTACCAAATGTAAACAGGAAATTTATTCTTGGTCCCTACACTTATGGAATTTATCATCCTTAGACATGAGGAAGTAGAGTCATGAGTTTAATTTTTGAGCGTGTATAGGTATAGAAGATAATAAAAATGAGATGCTATCTGATTTTGAAGGGAAGTAATGTTTGGGAAAGTGACCTTTGTATAGAACCATTCGTTACATTCTTTTGAAAAAACTTATTGTGAAAATATAACACAGAAAATAATAACATATAATCCGAAAAGTATACAAAAGATATACAGCTCAACAATTTATTATGTAACCACTATCAACATTTTTAAAAACCCAGAACATTACCAGCATTGCAGAAGCCCTTATCCCTCCTGCAAATCAATATCCCGACCTTACCACAGATCAGGCATCCATATGCACAGGTCTGTGTCTGAGCTATTTTGTTCCATTAGTTTATTTGTCTTTCCTTGTGACAGGCTATATTATCTATCCAATAGAAGGATTTTCCCACCTGTTTTTTTCCACAACTATCTTGGCTATTCCTGGCCCTCTGTATTTTCATGTAACCTTTAGAATCAGTTTGTTGAATTTCTCTGTCTTTGTCTCTCTCACACACACACTGAGACACCTTTGTTGCTTTTGTTTGGGATTTATTTAATTTCTTTTTTTCTGCAGTTTTTGGCTGGGGCCGGGTTTGAACCCACCAGCTCCGGCATATGGGGCCGGCGCCCTACTCCTTTGAGCCACAGGCGCCGCCCCAATTTATTTAATTTCTGACCCAGTTTGGTGTTATCCTTACAGCATTCATTAGGAGCTGACAAACTTTTTTTTTTTTTGAGACAGAGCCGCAAGCTGTTCCCCTGGGTAGAGTGCTGTGGCATCACAGCTCACAGCAACCTCCAACTCCTGGGCTCAAGCAAGTCTCCTGCCTCAGCCTCCTAAGTAACTGGGACCACAGGCACCCGTCACAACACTTGTCTGTTTTTTGGTTGCAGCCCTCATTGTTGTTTCGTGGGCCCGGGCTGGATTTGAACCCCGCTACCTTAGGTGTATGTGGCTGGCACCTTAGCCACTTGAGCCACAGGTGCCTAGCCGACAAACTTTTTTTTGTATTCTTTTTTTTTTTTTTTTTTTAGAGACAGAGGCTTAAGCTGTCGCCCTGCGTAGAGTACTGTGGCATCACAGCTCACAGCAACCTCCAACTCCTGGGCTCAAGTGAGTCTCCTGCCTCTGCCTCCCAAGTAGCTGGGACTGCAGGCACCTACCATAACACCTGGCTATTTTTTGGTTGCAGCCACCATTGTTGTTTGGCAGCCTAGCTAGATTCAAATCCCCTAGCTCAGGTGTATGTGGCTGGCGCCTTAGTCGCTTGAGCCACAGGCACTGAGCCAAAACTTTTTCTTTTCTTTTGCTTTTTGTTTGTTTTTTTGAGACAGAGTCTCACTATGTTGCCCTCAGTAGAGTACTGTGGTGTCACAGCTCACAGCAACCGCCAGCTCTTGGGCTTAGGCTATTCTCTTGCCTCAGGCTCCCAAGTAGCTCGGACTACAGGTGCCCACCACAACACCCAGCTATTTTTTGGTTGCAGTTGTCATTGTTGTTTTAGCTGGCCTGGGCTAGGTTCGAACCCACCAGCCTTGGTGTATGTGGCTGGCGCCCTACCAACTGAGTGATAGGCGCTGCCTGCTTTTTTTTCTTTTTTTCTCCCTGGGTAGAGTGCCATAGTGTCACAGCTCACAGCAACCTCCAACTCTTGGGTTCAAGTGATTCTCTTGCCTCAGCCTCCTGAATAGTTGAGACTACAGGTGCCCACCATAACGCTTGGCTGTTTTTTTAAAGATGAGTTCTCATTCTTGCTCAGGCTGGTCTCCAACTCTTGAGCTCAGGCAATCCAGTTGCTTCGGCCTTCCAGAGTGTTGGTATTACAGGCATGAGCCACCACACCTGGCTGCTTTTTTTTTTTCTTTGGGACAGAGTCTCACTCTATCATCCCGAGTAAAGTGTAATGGTGACACTGTAGCTCACTGCAACCTACAATTCCTGGGTTGAAGGGATCCTTCTGCCTCAGCCACCAGAGTAGCTGGGACTACAGATATGTGCCACAATGCCTGGCTAATTTTTCTATTTTTAGTTGTGATAGGATCTTCCTCTTGCTCAGGCTAACCTTGAACTCATGGGCTCCAGTGATCCTCCTGCCTCAGCTTCTCAGAGTGCTAGGATTACAAGTGCCTGGCCAAAATTTTTCCTTAAAGAACTAGACAGTGGGTATTTTAGGTTTTGTGGGCTAAGTGGCAAAACTGAAAATAGTATATACTTACATAACCATTTAAAAATGTGTAAGCCATTTTTAACTTGAAGACTCCTAAACCTTAATAGATCAAGTGCTAGATGAATGAATTTGACCTGTGAACTACAGTTTTTTAACCCCATGAATATGCTTGCTTTCTTTTTTTTTTGCAGGTTTTGGCCAGGGCCAGGTTTGAACCTGCCACCTCTGGTATATGGGGCCAGTGCCCTACTCCTTTGAGCCACAAGCACCGCCCAAATATGCTTGCTTTTAATTTCTCTCAGTAATGTCATACATCTACTGTTTGAGTTATGCATAGTTATAGTTCTCTAGTCCTCTCCTCAGCTGTGCCTATTCTGCTGGTAAAGCCTTCCAGTGAGGCAGGAGGATCACCTGAGCGTAAGAGTTGGAGATAAGCCTGGGCAAAATAGCGAGACCTTTGTCTCAAAGACAAAACCAAAAAAACTTCTATTGAATTCTTAATTTTAGTTACTGGATTAAAAAAATTTTCTTTTTAATTTCAGATTAATATGAAGGTACAATTTGGTTACAGTGTTTGCAACTGTTAGGTAAAGTCCCTGTTGTATTTGTGTTCCACACCCAGGAGATGAGCCATATACCCATAGTCCCCATTAGATGGGAACACACCAATCCCCCTCTTGCTTCCCTCCTCCCTGCAAAAAGCTTGAATTCGCTTCCCCACCCTCAACATGTCTAGGTATCTGCTGAAATTCCCAAGCTTGTAATCCCCTTGAACACAGTAAGGAGTTGTTTTGTTTTTTGAGACAGTCTCATTTTGTTGCCCTGGGTAGAGAGTTGTGCATCACAGCTAACACTAACCTCAGACTCTTGGGCTCAAGTGATCCTCTTGCCTCAGCCTTGAAAGCACCTGGGACTACAGGTGCCCAGCACAGTGCCTGGCTATTTTTAGAGACAGGGTCTCACTCTTGCTCAGGTTGGTTTTGAACTCCTGAGGTCATATAATCCACCTGCCTCGGCCTCCCAGAGTGCTAGGATTACAGGCATGAGCCACTACACCAAGTCATCTTCACACAGATCTTTAAAATAATATTTTGTGGCAGTGCCTGTGGCTCAATTGGTAGGGTGCCCGCCTCATATACGGAGGGTGGCAGATTCAAATCTGGCCCTGGCCAAACTGCAACAAAAAAATAGCTGGGCATTGGCAGGCACCTATAGTCCCAGCAACTCAGGAGGCTGAGGCAAGAGAATCGCCTAAACCCAGGAGTTGGAGGTTGCTGTGAGCTGTGATGCTACAGCACTCTACCAAGGGCGACAAAATGAGACTCTGTCTCTAAAAAACAAAACAAAACAAAAAACAGAAAACAAGAAATAAATAGTATTTTTGTCTAGCCTTTCTAGTTGCCCTCAGTGAGATGGCCAGTCCAAATGATCTACCACTATCAGGAAAAGAAGTCATTCTTTGTATGGCAGAGTTACTTGAGTAGTATCATATATGACATGGTAAAAATATATAAAATGTCAGTATGCCATCATCTATCTTTGAATCTGTGTCAAAAAAAAAAAAAGAGACAATTTGTAGAAACAATAGGCATTGGCAAAATCAATTGCTCTCCCTAATCAAAACTGCAGGTTGCTATACTCAAAGCAGCAAGCACTGGTTACCCAGAGTAAACAGCAGTTAGCTGACTCCCAAGTATTTACTGACAGCCTATTTATTATGTGTGAAGGGAATGAACAAATGGCATTTGCGTTTTACAGTAGACTAGTTAATTAGTTGATAGACCTCAAGCCACACCCTAAGATTCAGGTTTCAGCTCTCCTCTGCTTATCAAATTATATACTCTTCCCAAGGACATGTAGGAATCTAATTTTCACTGTTTATATGCCTTTATTTCTTTCAAATCAAACTGGAAAGGGAGAATAGCATCTTGATATTTTCGGCTACTGAGGCAACAATGTTTGGCAATTCTCAAAAAAAAAAAAAAAGAAATATAAAATACAAATGACCAATAAGTATATAAAAATTTCAGTAGAAACTAAAAAATACAAATTAAAACAATAAGATACTATATTTTCTATTGAAGTGGCAAATTCTTATTTTGTTTTTTTAGGTATTCTTTCATAGCAACAGCAGATTTTTTTTTTTTTTTTTTGGCTGGGGCTGGGTTTGAACACGGCACCTCTGGCATATGGGGCCGGCACCCTACTCCTTTGAGCCACAGGTGCCGCCCAGCAAATT
Source organism: Galagoides demidoff (assembly GCA_963574575.1). Taxonomy (NCBI): domain Eukaryota; kingdom Metazoa; phylum Chordata; class Mammalia; order Primates; family Galagidae; genus Galagoides; species Galagoides demidoff. The sequence goes on from CAUYQV010070031.1 coordinate 11,053, forward strand.
TTTTTTTTTAAATAAATACTTAGTGTTAGTAAGGGTCTATAGAAACAAATGCTCTGAAGGAGGGCACAGCTTTTTGAGGAATATGTGTCAAATACACCAAAGCTTTGAAAAATCGCATACTCTGCAATTCCTTGTCTAATGATGATGTATGCCAAGGAAATAATTAAAAATGTGGATACAGATTTAACTATAAGGTTGCATGGTATATCATTGTTTATAAGAAACTCGAGACAACTTAATAGTGGATTGTTAAATAAATTATAGTACAGCAATACAATGGAATACTAATAACAAGGGTGTACACAGATGCATATCTACTGACTTGAGAAGGTTTCACCCTATTTTGTTAAGTAGAAAAGCAAGTTATAAAAGAGTACAGTATGATCGTCTATTTGTTTAAAAAAAACACACATTTCTGTACACACATAGAAAAACACTGAGAAGGATATATACCACATTACCATCGATAATCTCTGGATGGTACATGTATGAGTAATTAAAAAAAAATTTATACCTTTTGTTTTTTTCTGAGACAGAGTCTCAAGCTGGAGTACTATGGCATCACAGCTCACAGCAACCTCCAACTCTTGGGCTTAAGTGATCCTCTTGCCTTTGCCTCCCAAGTAGCTGGGACTACAGGCACCCGCCACAACGCCCAGCTATTTTTTGGTTGTAGTTGTCATTGTTGTTTGGCAGGCCCAGGCTGTATTTGAACCTACCAGCTCTGGTGTATGTGGCTGGCACCCTAGTGCTGAGCTACAAACACCAAACCTATACCCATTTTTGAATCTGAACATAAACTATTTCTATAATAAAAAAGAAAGAAACAAAAGTTAAAGCCTAATTTTTAAAAATGCTTGGCTTAGGTTTTGGCTAGTGATGTGAGGGGCCATATGCCCCTAGAGGCATCTACTTGTGTTCCTTCTGACCTGAGTAATTCTGCAAATACCATAATGACATACAACTGACCATGTGTCTGGAAAACAGTTCTTTTTTTTTTTTTTTTTTTTTTTGAGACAGAGTCTCACTATGTTGCCCTCAGTAGAGTGCCGTGGCATTACAGCTCACAGCAACCTCCAACTCTTGGGCTTAAGCGATTCTCTTGTCTCAGCCTCCCAAGTAGCTGGGACTATAGGCGCCCACAATACCTGGCTATTTTTTTTTTGTTGTTCTTGTTGCAGTTGTTTAGCTGACCCAGGCCGGGTTTGAACTTGCCACCTTCGGTGTACGTGGCTGGCACCATAACCACTGTTCTACGGGCACTGAGCCAGTTCTCTCATTTTCTACTGAAACTCATTCACATTGACTGGGTAAAAAAGTCATTTTTCTAGTGGAATAGGCTGATTGAAAACTGTTCCCAAGGCCTGCACTTTAATGTGAAACCCTTATAAAGTTTCACTGTGAAGGAAAACAGATGCCAGGAAAAGGACTTTGTATGGTAAGGTCTCTATAGTCTATTTCAATTTTAGGTCTCCTGAATCTTAGAGGTAGGAATACAGGAAGATACCTGAAATCCAGTTATACAGATTCCTTTTAAGGTGGTGAGTCATTTCAGAAGAGAAAGGACAGAATACTTGGAAATCACGTTGAAGACTTAAATAAGTTTCATAACATCAGATTGTTAGAGCAACACTGCAGCTACAGAAATAGAATCATCTGGGCTTGGCGCCTGTGGCTCAAGTGGCTAAGGCGCCAGCCACATACACCTAAGGTGGTGGGTTCAAATCCAGCCCGGACCCACCAAAACAACAAGGATGGCTGCAACCAAAAAATAGCTGGGCATTGTGGTGGGCACCTGTGGTCCCAGCTACTTGGGAGGCTGGGGCAGGAGACTTGCTTGAGCCCAGGAGTTGGAGGTTGCTGTGAGCTGTGATGCCACAGCATTCTACCCAGGGAGATAGCTTGAGGCTCTGTCTCAAAAAAAAAAAAAAAGAAATAGAAACATTTGGATGGCAAGTTTGTATTTTAGGTTGGTATAGATTCCAGCTGAACTGAAACTGTGCTTAGTAGGTTCAATAAATGTAGACACTACCCATTAAAAGAAGTCTTCCTAAAAGCCAGGTGCAATGGCTCACAACTGTAATCCTAGCACTCTGTGATGCTGAGGTGGGCAAATTGCTTGAGCTCAGGAGCCTGAGACCAGTGTGAATAAAAAAAGAAAAACTTCCTGGTGTGGTAGTGCACATCTGTAGTTCTAGCTACTCAGGAGGCTGAGGCAAGAGGATTGCTCAAGCCCAAGAGAGTGAGGTTGCTGCTATGAGCTATGAAGATGCCACAGCACTCTACTCAGGGGGACACAGTGAGACTCTGATTTAAAAAAAGTCTTCCTGAGAACAAAGAAAGAATGTTATCTGTCCAGATGAGCCAAACCAATAAACTTCTGTATGATTTGGCAAAGGCTTTTATCACTCACATAATTTATCCTTCGTCCTCCATTCGGATTCCAAGAGCCTGGGTAAATAGCTAGCACTGAGTTTTCCTTGACTGGCTGCCAGATGGGTTCAAAAATCTAATCCCTGGCTGCGCATAGTGGCTCACGCCTATAATCTTAGCACTTTGTGAGGCTCAGGCCAGAGGATTCATTGAGCTCAGGATTTCGAGACCAACCAATCCTGGCTCTACTTAAAAAAAGAAAGAAAGGAAAAATTAGCTAGGTGTTGTGGTGGGTGCCTGTAGACCCAGCTACTTGGAAGGCTGAGGCAGGATTGCTTGAACCCAGGAATTTGATGTTGCTGTGAACCAGGCTGACACCATGACCCTCTAGCCTAGAAAATAGATTGAGACTATCCCACAAAAAAAAAAAAAAGAAAGAAAAAGAAAAAAAATCTGATTCTCAATTTGCAGTCTGTAGCAATGAGAAGCTAAGACAAGGAGAAATCAAATCAAATTCGAAGGGAAGTAGGACCACATTCATCTTCACAATAAAATGTTATTATCAACCTAGAGCAGAGGCACTCAAACAAGGTATGGGAGATGTGTCCAAAATAATGTGTTTGGGGTGGCACCTACGGCTCAGTGAGTAGGGAATGGGCCCCATATACTGAGGGTGGTGGGTTCAAACCCAGCCCCGGCCAAACTGCAAGAAAGAAAAATAGCCAGGTATTATGGCCAGCACCTGTTGTCCCTGCTACTTGGGAGGCTGAGGCAAGAGGATCGCCTAAGCCTAGGAGCTGGAGGTTGCTATAAGCTATGACTCCACAGCACTCTACCAAGGGCAACAAAGTGAGACTCTGTCTCTAAAAAAAAAAAACAAAAAACCAAAAAAACAACAAAGTAATGTGTTTCTGACTAGTGATTTAAATACTGAAGTTTAGGCTCAGCACCTGTAGCTCAGCAGTTAGGGCACTGGCCACATACACCAGGGCTTGGCAGGTTTGAACCCTGCCCAGGGCCTGCCAAACAACAAAGATAACTACAATGAAAAAAAATAGCTAGGCATTGTGACTGATGCCTGTAGTCCCAGCTATTTGGGAGGCTGAGGCAAGAGAATCGCTTAAGCCCAAGAGTTTGAGATTGCTGTGAGCTTTGACACCACAGCACTCTGCTGAGGGCCACAAATTAAGACTCTGTCTCAAGAAAAAAAAAATTGAAGTTTGTAAATGCTTTTCTTTTGTAAAAAAATTATTGTAGGGCTGGGCATGGTTGCTCACGCCTGTAATCCCAGAACTCTGGGAGGCTGAGGTGGGTAGATTGCCTGAGCTCACAGGTTCAAGACCAGCCTGAGCCAGAGCGAGACCTTCTATCTAAAAATAGCTGGGCGTTGTGGCAGACTCTTATAGTCCCAGCTACTTGGGAGGTTGAGGCAAGAGAATTGCTTGAGCCCAAGAGTTTGAGGTTCCTGTGAGCTATGACACTCTACCGAGGGCAACAAAATGAGACTCTGTCTCAAAAAAAAAAAAAAAAAAAAGAAAGGCAAAAAACCCACTGTAGATAACATCCTTATACAAAAAAATCACGCTTAATGCTTTCTTCAATTAGAGAGAAAAAGATAGAATTTAAACTATCAGCATAGGAGCATCTTTTGTCATGGCTAGAAGGTTGAAGACTTTTTCTATAGCAAGAAAAAAGGGAGCCCCTGGGCAAAATAAACAGAATGCTAAGGATGAGATTAGATTTGTGGGAGGCAAGAAAGTATCCCAAAACTGGGGGAAAAGGGAGATTAGGAAATGTTGTGATACAAAGTGAATTAAACAAGAGACAGGCAAGTACTTGAAGCCTTAAGGAAGCAGGATGAACCCTCTACATGAAAAGTGAACATGTTGGTACTCATTTATATTAGCTTGAAGATAAAGGCAGCAGAACAGTTATATCAGGTTAAATGCCAGTTCTTGTGGGGAGTAGTTTTATATTTGGGGATAGCTGAGTCCCCTCCCCTCAGTTACTCATGGGAAACCCGTTCCAAGGCCACATAAAAACTGTTCTTGTCATCTAGGCAATGCCAGCCAATTGGTCCAATTTCACAGTCTGCACAGACCAGAAACTTGATGTTGCCCACATCCTTGGTGAAGCCAACGTTCTCAAAGATGAACATGTCATCAACTAGCCAGTGTTCCTGGAGGAGATCGCCATCAGGATTGCTGCCATCAGCCAGCGCTGGCTTCTTTCTCATGGAGGGAAGGAAAAGCTGCAGTGGAAGACAATATAAAGAAGGTAAGAGTTGAAGTGGCCGAGTGACATCATCACTCCCATTGTACCTACACTTTATACAGCTGCCTAGCAGGAACGGAAAAAATATAAGAACAAAAGGATGGTTGGTCTTTGTAGCAAAAAAATCAAGCTCCCCGTGCTCTCAGCTGGCTTTCTCTGTCTAGCCAACTTTCTAGCAGGCACCCCATGGAGTTCCATTTTTACAAACCACTGAACAGAGCAGACAGAATGGACATTTAAATTCTCCTCTTTACATTCACCAGCTCCTTGTCTTCTACAATTTGTTCCTGTAGCCTCAAAGGTTCCTGAGTCTTCCCAGGATGAACAATAGAGGGTGAGCTTCTGGGCTCGGACTTTGCCCAAAATGATGTTTCAGAACAGAATCAACAGGAAGATCAGAAACACCCGTCATATTTGTCTCCAGTGGAAAGGCAGCTGCTTATAATTCTACTGGAGAAAAAGTGCATACAACATTCACAGTACCCTGTGAATTTGGCTGCAATTATTTTTTTCTCTTTGTTTTCCTTAAATTCAGATCTCACTGTAGGTATTCTTCCTGTCTTTCATTGGGATGTCACCCTGTTCTCTCTTCTACTTCACTCTCTTACCCTCTCTGTCTTTTTTTTTTTTTTTTTTTTTTTTAAGACAGAGTCTCACTATATCACCCTTAGTAGAATGCTGTGGTGTCAAAGCTCCCAGCAACCTCAAACTCTTGGGCTTAAGCAACTCTCTTGCCTCAGCCTCTCAAGTAGCTGGGACTACAGGCACCTGCTACAACGCTTGGATATTTTTTTGTTGTATTTGTTATTGTTGTTTAGCAGGCCTGGGCAGGGTTCAGACCCACCAGCCTTGGTGTGGTGTATCTGGCCGGTGCTGTATGTGGCCGGTGCTGTATGTAACTACTGTGCTAAGGGCACTGAGCCTAAAGGTAACATTTTGCAAAACTATAGTTCAGAATCACAACCATGATATAAACATGATACAACCTACAGATCTTTTTTTTTTTTTTGAGACAGAGCCACAAGCTGTCCCTCTGGGTAGAGCTGTGGCATCACAGCTCACAGCAACCTCCAACTCCTAGGCTCAAGCAAGTCTCCTGCCTCAGCCTCCCAAGTAGCTGGGACCACAGGTGCCTGCCACAATGCCCGGCTATTTTCTTTTTAAGACAGGAAACTCAAGCTGTCCCCCTGGGTAGAGTGCCATGGCATCACAGCTCACAGCAACCTCCAACTCCTGAGCTCAAGCGAGTCTCCTGCCTCAGCCTCCCAAGTAGCTGGGACCACAGGCACCTGCCACAACGCCCGGGGCTTTATTTTTTTGGTTGCAGCTGTCATTGTTGTTTGGCAGGCCGAGCTGGATTTGAGTCCGCCACCTTAGGTGTATGTGGCTGACGCCTTAGCCACTTGAGCCACAGGCGCTGAGCCCAACCTACAGATCTTATTCAGATTTTCCCAGTTGATTCATGTATATGTGTTTAGTTCTATACAATTTTATCTTGTGTTAGTTCCTGTTTTCATCAACATAATCAAGTTCCTCTCCACAAGGATTCCTCTTGGTACTTTATTTTTATAATCACATTTATCAAATCTACCACCATTAACCCCCCATTCCTGACTCTTGCCAAACACTAATCTGTTCTTCATTTCTAAAATTTTGGCATTTTAAAAATATTACATAAATGGACTGAAACAGTATATAATCTGAGCTCCCTGGTTCAACACCAGCCTGAGCAAGAGCAAGACCCCATCTCTAAAAATAGCTGGGCATTGTGGCGGGCCCATGTAGTCCCAGCTACTTGGGAGGCTGAGGCAAGAGAATCACCTGAGCACAAGAGTTTGAGGTTGCTGTGACGCCAAGGCACTCAACCGAGGGCAAAAAAATGAGACTCTGTCTCAAAACAAACAAATCAACTCAGTATGTAACCTTATGGTACTAGCTTTCTTTTTTATTGTAGAGACACAGTCTCACTTTATCACCCTCAGTAGAGTGCTGTAACGTCATAGCTCACAGTAACCTTCAACTCCTGGGCTTAGGCGACTCTCTTGCCTCAGCCTCCTGAGTAGCTGGAACTACAGGCACCAGCCACAACACCTGGCTATTTTTTGTTGCAGTTCGGGCAAGGCTGGGTTTGAACCCTCCACCCTTGGTTTATGGGGCCAGCACCCTACTCACTGTGCCACAGGTGCCACCCGTTGTTTTTTTTTTTTTTTTTTGAGACAGAGCCTCAAGCTATCCCCCTGGGTAGAGTGCTATGGCATCACAGCTCATAGCAACCTCCAACTCCTGGGCTCAAGTGAGTCTCCTGCCTCCGCCTCCCAAGTAGCTGGGACCACAG
>CAUYQV010070035.1:0-21414 GCA_963574575.1 Galagoides demidoff
TTTCATCCAACTGGTTAACATAGCCTTCATGTCTTTTTCCTATTGTGTTAAAACATTTATACTCTACCTTTAGAGAGATTCACATGTACCCTTGTTGCCCTGCCTTGTTTTTAATTATATTTTGTTACTGTCCTAATTACATTTTCCAACCAAATTAGTGCATAGTTATAAACTTTACAGAGAAGTGTACGTCATTTAGAGCATAACTAGAATTGAACCCGACGTGAGAGAAGTCACTGGTTTCAGCTGACATGGAATTACGTTACCTTCTGCAAAACTTACTAACCAGAAGGTACTTGAAAGTTATTGTATTGATTATGATGCCATAAATATCTGTAAAATAATGGATCTTTTTCCTGAGCACACACATATTTTCTCTCTCTTTTATTCCTAATGCAGGGGTAAGCAGGAAGGACACTTTTATCCAGCCGCTCCGTGTGGCTCTCGTCCAAAAGGGACACAGGCACCAAAGAATGAGCGTACAAAACACTAAATATATCATTTCCCATTAGTGCAGCACACATCTCATTCCTGGTAGTGGAAATTAGGCCATGTTAATGGGAAAGCCCAATAATGAGAGCATAAAAATTAATACACATCGCTAAGATGAGTTTCAAGCTTCCAAGAATCAACCTCATTCCATTTTTAATATGTTAACTGGTAGAATATTCTAGGAGGCTTTTGGTGAAAGAAGAAGAAAGAATAGAATGTGGCTCATTTTATGTGTCAACTCACCGAAGTCATGGTCCCCAGATACATGGCCAAACGTTATTCCAGATGGTTCTGTGAAGATGTCTCTTAGATGAGATTAAAATTTAAAACAGGTGATTTTGAGCCAAGTCATTACCCTCTATCATGTGAGTGGGCCTCATCAGCTCAGCAGAAGGACTTGGCCAGTCCTAGAGGAAAAGACTGGCCTCCCCCCGAGAAGAGGGACTCTGCCTGCAGACTGCTCCAGACTCATACCAAGGCATCAGGCATTCTTCTCTGGCTCTGCAGCCTGCCAGCCTACCCTGCAGGTTTGGGGCTTGCCTGTCTCATCCACAATTGTGTGAACCAAGCTAATTCCTTACAATCACTCTTCCTCTCTCTCCCTGTGTTGGTTCCACTTCTCTGGAGAGCCCTAATTCAGATAGGAAGGGGTTTGCAGGTAACACCTGGAAGCAGAGACACGGGAGGGGTGAAGAACGAGTCTTCAAAGCCGGAGATGACTGGCTAAGCAGCTAAGGTATCTGTCGAGGTGTTCACATGCCAGAGCTAGTTCCAGCACCATCCAGGTGTGTGTGACACAAGTCCTCATACCCAGGCCAAATCACTGACAGCCAGCACACAGTAGGAAGGAGCTCTGGCTGACGCCATGCTCAACACCATCTCCAACCCTCCCAACTTGCTCCTGCTATGCCTCTTCAATGCATTCAAGTCAGCCTCAGGTTCCGTCCCCGTCCCCAGCAGCCCCTCTAACATCACTGCAATCCCATGGTAAATTTAGTTTCTTCAACTCAACCTTTGGTGGACTTCCATAAATGCGATTTGATATGTGTCCTCTACTTCACCGACTCTTGACTTTTCTCCACCCCCATCCTTACAATGCTGAGCATTTCCTAAAGAGAGATTCATCTCACTTCATCTCAGCTGCGGGATCTCCCGGGACTCTAGGCTGACAAGGCAGTCTCAGGTCAGGTGCTCAGCTTTTCTAACACCTGTAGAGACCTTATAAAGGAAACAAAACTATTGAAAAGAGCTGAAACTATAAGAGGGTGTTAATAAAACTTATTAGACAGTTAACTAAAGTATAATTGCATATAAAACTTACAACACAGAACATTCATATTCAACTATGCCAAATTTATCCCCATTTTACTGATGAGAAAACTAAGGCTCAACATATTCTCCAAGAGACTTGCCCAGAGTCTCAAAGCTGAGCTCTAAGTCCACACTGGTTATAAGATTCCAGAATTGACATTCTTTTAATAATACAGAAATGTCACTTTATTCTACAAAAGAAAACTAATCTCAGTATTTCTTTAATTAGTTCTAATGCCCCACCAATCAGAACTGACACTTTTAATCGCCAAAGCAAAGCACCTCTCAGGAATCCATGGGAGAAAGGGATACAAAAAGCAAACAACAAAAAATAAGAAAATCCAATCATTCTCAAGAGTAGAAGGAAATTATCCTTATTAATCTGTATGAGTAAACACAGAAGGAATGTTTTTCATTTTCAGAATGTATAAGATGCGTATTAGTGATAAGACTCAGAAAACAAAACGGAGTACTTCTCTGTAAGGCCTGGTCACTGGCGATGTGTTTAAATCCTTCAGAGTTGGAGCGACCAGGCGGAGCGTGTAGTTTAATGCAGTTATTTCCCAAAGTAGGTTCTGATGAACAGCAGTCTTGAAGTATTTTCCTTTTAAAGGTATTCTAGAGTTTAATACAGTGAGGAAATACTGCATATTCTTGGAAATTCTCAACTCTATTTAGCTGATAGATGATTTTGAGAAGCTTCTGAAAAGGGGGTAGTATTTAACATGTCCCAATTTGTCCATGGAAAACTTTGGGTCTTTTGTTAACACCCATGAGGATTCGTGTCCTTGAAACACATTTTGGAAGATGCCATTTTACAGTATTGAAGGAAATGAAAGTAATATTTGCTGAGCACTGTTACCCACGCTGCCTACTTCCCACAGCAGCCCCCATGGGGCCATCATTGCTATTTGAGAAGTATATCAACTACTATGTTCCAGCGGGAAGTCCTCCTGCTGTCAAACCCTGTCCTCCTCCTGAGTTCTCATCCTTTCGGGATGTCCAATCGCCATCTACACACACATGTTCAAGTAAAGAACTTGAGAGTCCAGAGACATTTTCTGTGTCACCTTCATATATTTAATGAATTCCCAAGTCCCCCATCTTTTGCCTTCTCAATATCTCACAAACGTCGCCTTTCTCCACCAACCTCACGGCTGCTATATGAAGAAAAAACCAATTGGCCGTAAGGCAAATTTCCTTCATGTAATTCAAGTAATGTTCAAATTAGTGATAGAGTGACCTAAAATTACTTTGAAGCAGTCCACATGTAGGAAAGTGTCAGCTCCTTTTGATAATTTTTGCATATTTTCTAAGTGTTTTTCTTTTTTTTCAGTTTTTGGCCAAGGCCGGGTTTGAACCCACCACCTCCGGTATATGGGGCTGGTGCCCTACTCCTTTGAGCCACAGGTGCTGCCCTAAGTGTTTTTCTATTTCACCTACTTTTGGCCTTTAGAATTTTTTAAAGCACATTTGTTTGAGGAAATGTATATACAATCTACACAAGGAAAACTACAATGAAGGTCCTTCTAATATGATTACATATGATGTTAATGCATTTTACGTACAATATGACCTTAACCTCATCCTGAATATTCGTTATTTTCCTTTTTATTTTATTTGGAATATATCAAAGGCTTCTAGCTATTCAATGATGCATCTACATTATTCTTCAATTTCTCAGGTATTTATCAAATTTTTGGTGCTCCAATGCCAAAAATTTTTAATATTCTTGCTTTTCCTTTTTTTTTTATTTAGAGACAGAATCCCATTTTGTCACCCTCGGTAGAGTGCTGTGGCATCACAGCTCATAGAAACCTCTAACTCCTGGGCTTCAGTCATTCTCCTATCTCAGCTTCCTGAGTAGCTAGGACCACAGGTGCCCTCCACAACACCCAGCTATTTTTTTGTTGCAGTTTGGCTGGGGCCGAGTTCAAACCCTCTACCCTTGGCATATGGGGCTGGTGCCCTACCCCCTGTTCTTACTTTTTTTTTTTTTTCGAGACAGAGCCTCAAGCTGTCCCCCTGGGTAGAGTGCTGTGGCATCGCAGCTCACAGCAACCTCCAACTCCTGGGCTCAAGCAATTCTCCTGCCTCAGCCTCCCAAGTAGCTGGGACCACAGGTGTCCGCCACAACGCCCGGCCATTTTTTTTTTTTTTGGTTGCAGCCATCATTGTTGTTTGGCGGGCCCGGGATGGATTCAAACCCACCACCTTAGGTGTATGTGGCTGGCACCTTAGCCACTTGAGCCACAGGGGCTGAGCCTATTCTTGCTTTTTTAAAAACCTTTTTTTCTGGCTTTGAATATCTTTACTTGCAATATGCATTTATTTTATAAATTAGTACACGCTCAGTATTCATTTATGATTACTTCAGCCTAATATTTTGAAAGTAAGAATGAAAAGATAAGGATATATGTAGTAGAAATTTAGTGTACTTTATTTTTCATACTGCTTAAAACCTAAAGTAATTCTGGGTTTGGGGATATTTCTCAATAAAAGAAGTAACATTTTTAATCTAGTTTTAAAACAAAATTTTTTAAATAAAAGTAATTTCTTAACATTTGAAAAATACTACAGATGCAAATTGAAAAACACTGCCCATAATCAGGGTCAAACTATGAACACTGAGAGTTTTAAGCCCTGAAAACATCACTTGCCTGTTCCTGGTGTAATTCAGTCTTAGTCATAGAACTTACACATGTGCTAATATTGAATAGGTCATTTCTAGAGTTTTCTTAAGCACTATTTTGAAATTGAACTTCTCTGTCTTTCTCGCTTCCCCCCCCCCCGCCCCCGTCACCGTCACTCCTGTTTTATTTTTTCATGTGTCCTTTTTGCTGCTGTCCTAACTGCAGGTGTAGTTTAGTTAAAAAGTCAGCATTTCTGGAAGCCCCAGTTCGTGCAGCAAGGCAAGAAAGGGAATAATAAGTATATACAGCAAGAGAAGAAATAAAACATTGCAGATGATGTAATCATCTATACAGAAAATATGAAAGAATTGACAGAAAGCCCTCCGGAACTAATAAGTGATGCCAGGTTGCAGATACAAGGTTAATACACCAAAGTCCATCACTTTCCCATATACCAGCAATGAACAAGTGGAATTTCAAAACAATGCCATCCACATTAGCATCCCTGGAAATGAAATGATCCGGAGCAAACATAGCAAAATATATATACAATCTCCATAAGGAAAACTACAAAATTCCTGTGAATAAAATTGAAGAACTAAATAAATAAAGGGCTAGTCTGTGCTCATTAATAAGAAGACTCAGCACGGTCAAGATGACAGTTCTTCCCAGGCTGATGTATAAATGTAATGCAATTCCACTTCAATTTCCAGCAAGTTACTTTATGGGTACTGACAAGTTGATTCTAGAGTTTATATGGAAAACCAAAGACCCAGAATAGCCAACACAATACTGAAGAACAAAGTTGGAGGAGTGACATTACCCAACATCAAGATTTTCTATGAAGCTACAGTGGTGGAGACAGCATGGTAATGATGAAAGAATAGAAAAATAGGTCAATGGAACAGAATAGAAAGCCCAGAAATAGACCCACATGAGTATAGTCAACTGATCTGTGACAACAGAGAAAAGGCAGTGTGATGGAGCAACAGTATTCTTTTGAATAAATGGTGCTGGAACAATTGAACATCCATGCAAAAAAAAAAAAAAGTGAATCTAGACGCAGACCTTACACCCTTCTTAAAAATTAACTCAAAGTAGATCACAGACATAAATGTAAAATGCAAAATGGCAAAACTCCTGAAGGATAACACAGCACAAAACCTAGAGGACTTGAATGTGACAATGACTTTTCAGATACAACACCAAAGACAAGACCCATGAAAGAAGAAATGATTAATAACCCAGAATTAAACAAAATTTAAAACTTATGCTCTTTAAAAGACACCATCAAGAAAATGAGAAGACAAGCCACACACTTGGATAAAATATTTACAAAAGGCATACCTGATAAAGAACTATTTGCTATTCAAAGTAGAGAAAACACTCTTAAAACTTCAACAGAAAGAAAACATCTGACTAAACAATCATCCAAAGACATTAACAGACACCTCACCAAGGAAGACACCATGAATATAGATGGAAAATAAGAATGTGAAAAGATGCATCACATATTAAATTAAATTAAGATAAATTAAACAACAATGAGATATCCCTGTACACCCATTAAAATGGGCAAAATCCAGAACATTGACAATACTGGGAATGACCGATTGAATATGGGGTCAATGAGGAAGTGAAGAGATGACAAGTTATAGAGTCAAAGAGTTGGTCAACTCAGTTCAACAACAGAGTCTAGCAGTCTATGCAAATATAATGCAAATTGAGTGCCAGTTATATATGAAACATTTTCTTGACTGGATGTGGTGGCTAATACCTGTAGTCCTAACACTCTGGGAGCCCAAGACAGGAGTATCCCTTGGGCTCAGGAGTTTGAGACTAGCCTCAACAAGAGTGAGAGCCCATTTCTACTAAAAATAGAAAAAATTAAGTGGGTGTGGTGGCATGTGCCTTCGGAGGCTGAGGCAGGATTGCTTGAGCCCAGGAATTTGAGGTTTGAGTAAAGACCATTGAGTAGAGACCATTGTACTCTAGCCTGAGCAACAGAGGAAGACTCTGTCTCAAAAAAATTTTTTTTTCTCAAATCTTTTGTGACTTTTTTTATCTCATTTTTTTAAGGAGAAAAGAGAGGCTCAAATAGTGCATTGTCTTTTATGGCAGTCACTAGCCATATGTGGCTATTAATTTTTAAATTGAAATTGAATTAAGTAAGATCAATTATCACTCACACTAGCTCCAGTACAGGTGCTTAATGGCCACCCATGGTTAGTGGCTGCCATTTGAACAGTGCTGAGTTATAGAACAATTCCATCATTGCAGAACTCCTATTGAACAGCCTGGTTGTAATAGCTCAGCCTAATCCTGTGACTGGTAAATCGTGGAGCTGTGGTTCGAGAGCACATTTGTTTGACTGCAAAGCCTGCTCTTTGTACCAGGAGGGGAATGAGCTCCAAGAGTACATCCTGATTCTGAACTAAAGGTTTCCTAGACAAGAACTCACTAAGGATAAGCTGATCTGGCCAGAACCAGTCAGAATGCAGATGAATACACTTAAGCCTTTAGGGGCCAAAGAGGTAGCTTTGGTTAACATGGGTGCTGATGTTATAGGAAACAAGCAATTACTAATTTGTTGACTCAGTCCACCCACAGTGAGCATACGACTCATAGGCCATTTTTTTTTTTTTTGAGACAGTGTCACACTCTGTTGCCCTGGGTAGAGTGCCATGTATCACTATAGCTCACAACAACCTCAAATTCCTGGGCTCAAATGATCCTCTCGCCTCAGTTTTTCTATTTTATAGTAGATGTGGGGAGTGGGCTGCAGGGCCCCACAGCCTGGGAAATGCTCAGACAGCGACCCCCAACCACTTCTCCGCCTTTAACAACATTCTTTTCACCTGCCAAGTCACGTGCCCCATGCATATTTTCCTTGTTACCAGCAAGCACACAGTTTTTCCTCTTTAAGGATGATCGCTACCCTATGTGTTAAGATTTATCCAACCTTGTTAAGATACTGTAAGCTGTCTCCACAGTTTAGGTGCTAGCCGCAGCCATCAACTGCCCCCTCCCCTCCCCTCCCCCCCTTCCCCCTTTGTTTCTCTTGGCTTTATTTCTCCATTTCCCAACTTTTCCACTCAGTCAACTCTCCCTCCTGTGCCAGGTCAAGAGAAGTAGAGATGGGGTCTTGCTCTTGCTCAGGCTGGTCTTGAACTTCCTGAGCTCAAGTAATCCACCCATTTCGGCCTCCCAGAGTGCTGGGATTACAGGTGTGAGCCATCACGCCTGGCCCATAATCTACTTTTGAGAGTGAAAGGGAGCACTATTAATAATTACAACAGGCCCTGTCTGGTGGCTCACATCTACAACCTCAGTGCTGTGGGAGGTGGAGCTGGGAGGATTCATTGCTCGAAGCTAGGAGTTTGAGACCAGCCTGGAATATAACAAGGCCTCATCTCTACAAAAATAAATAAATAAATAAATAAAATAAAAAATTAGCCAGGTAGGGTGATGCCTGCCTGTAGTTCTAGCTACTGAGGAAGCTGGAGCAACAGATCCCTTGAGCCCAAGAGTCTGAGGCTGCAGTGAGCTATGATTGTGCCACTGGCCTGCAGCCTGGATAACAGTAAGACGCCGACTCGAAAAAGAATAATATCACACCAGGCAACAGGCATAAAACCAGGATTGTGCTGAGGTCACACAGTCACCCCTTAATTAGGTGCCACGTGTGCCAATGTACTTTTAAATATGCAAAAGTCATTTAAAATGTATCTTCTTTTTGTTTTTATGTAATAGTTCTCTTAGAATAATTATAGACTCTAAGGAAATTGAAAATACATGTCTTTATTGTTCCATGAGCAGTGCTTACCTTCCAAATTAGCGGTATAACCAAGGTCTGTCTTATGTCATTATGCCCTCCCCAAGCCTCAGAATGATGAAGAAAATGTGTCCCTGATAAATGATGGGAAAAGGAAAATACTTAATGACCTTTACTCAGCAATGCCACTTGTTTCCGGGTGATCTTGGGAAAAAACTCACTCACCTTTTTGGCATCCCAGTTTTCTCATCTGTAAAATTAATTTCCTATTGCTGTCTAACAAATTACCCCCAAACTGAGGTGTGTGATAGTATTAATGTACACTGTTATGATTAAAAAAAAAAACAAAAAACTGAGGTGCAGTCTAGCTGGGTAGATCTTGCTCAGGGCGTGTTTGGGTCATGGCACGGCTCTCTCAGGAATGGGTGTTGACATTCTCACAGCGGGGAGCGAGCCTTGCCCCCCTGGGAATGGAGTAGTTCCCCACAAAGCGTGTGACGTCAGAGTGCGGCCCCCAGTTTCCCGTCTTGCTCCCTTCCTCACCATGCGACCTCTTTGCACACGTTCCACCTCCCACTACAAGTGGAAGCAGCCTGAGGCTCTCACCAGTCCCAGATTTAGCTACCAGAGGCCAAATCAGCCTCTTTCTGTATAAATTACCCAGTCTCAGATATTATTATGAAGTAACTTAGGACACCTGGAAAAATAGAGTCGGACTCCCACTTAGGGTAATTAATTGGTAATTTATTTTACCTGTCACAGGGGCTGCTGCTCTGGGAGTCAGTCAGCAGCCCAGGTAGAGGGTGAGCTGCCTTTTATAGGCTTTGTGCAAGCTTATTACAGAAGCGAAATGTGGCTGGTTGAGGGGGGGTTACAACTCAGGTAGTCATGGATACAGCAATGGAACAATAATTAACACAGCTTCAGCTGACAATGGATACATTTTATATCACAATGGTTATGGTTATACAACAGTAATTAATCAATTCCACCATTGTTCATCTACTGAGAACTTGGGGGTTTTGTGAAACTTGGGACATTTCTTCCTTGTACCTGAAGCTGGTTCTTGGCAACTCTAAGAAGAAAGGGGCCTGGGAACATGGCTGGGAAGTACGTTCTCAGCAACCCTGGGGGGAGGTGGGACTTGCCAAGTTTCTGGAGTCGACTCTGGGGGGAGGAGGGAGGAGGGAAATGGGCTGGAAAGGGCGGGGGGGGGGGGAACAGGTGAGGGCAGGGGAAAGAGGGCTGGCTTACAACAATTAGAGCAGCACCAAATGAACTGACAAAGATACGAGAATGAAAGAAAAGAGGTAAAGCAATATACTAGCCGCTACTAGGATGCACACATTTGGTTGAAAAGTTAACTGCAAACAATACTCTTAAAAAAAAAAAAAAAAAAACCTCAGTGAACACTGGGTATGTCTCCTTTGAAGGGCCCCCTTGGTTTGCAGCAAAGGCATGAGGTATCATCTGCCGCTGCAATGTGAAAAGAACAAACTGGATCCTTTCTCAGCAAGACATGTATGGCCCAGCCTAGTTCTAAGTTGTTATCAGCTCCTCTCTAGGGTCAGACGGTTCTCTCACACGGAATGGAAGGTCTCTCACATGGAATGGAAGGCTTAAAGGAGAGGGTTAAGGTTAAGCCACTAAAACAAGTCCAGTGCAGGTCTTCCCTACAAAGGAGCCTGAGAGAATATCAGAAGGCATCTCGGAAAACAAGAATAGAAGCAGATCCAAGGAGGCCCCCGGGGGCAGATTTGTGCTCATCCCTAAGATCGGGTGTTACTCTCAGAGATGGTTTTTTACATATTCCCCACTTCCGTTTTGTGGTAAAGTCATGTTTTAAATTTTGTTAAATTTGCATTCTTTTTATTTTTACATAAATGTATCAAGATACCCATTTTACTTTTGAGCAGTCGTTTTGTTTTTTTCTTTTTAATTTTTAAATTTCAAATTTATATGAGGGTACAAATTTTTAGATAACATTGTTTTCAATTATAAGATAAGGTTAAGTTGTAGTTTTTCTTTAATTAGATCATATTTGTGCACATTACTGCATTTATGGAGTACAATGTGCTGATTTTATATACAATTTGGCATGCTTACATCAGACTGGTTACCACAGCCTTTGCCTCACTTATTTAACTGTTGTGTTAAAACATTTATACTCTACTCTTAATAGACATGTACCCTTGCAATATGCATAATAGGTGAGGTCCCACCAATTACCCTCCCCTCTCCTCACCTCCTCTTCTCACCTTCTTTCTGGGCTATAATTGTGTTTTATCATTCATATGAAAATGTGAACTATATATTTGTTTCATAGTAGTACTGAGTACATTGGATGCTTTTCTTTCCATTCTTGAGATACTTTACTAAGAAGAATACAATCCAGCTTCATCCATCTAAACATAAAAGAAGTAAAGTCTCCATCTTTTATGGCTGCATAATATTCCATGATATATATATCACAATTTGTTAATCCATTCATGGGCCGATGGGCACTTGGGCTGCTTCCATGACTTGGCTATTATGAATTGGGCTGCAATAAACATTCTTGTGCAAATGTCTTTGTTGTAAAATGATTTTTGGTCTTCTGGATATATACCTAGTAGGGGAATTGCAGGATTGAATGGAAGGTCTACTTTCAGTTCCCTAAATGTTCTCCAAACTTCTTTCCAGAAGGGACGTATTAGCTTAAATTCCCACCAGCAGTGCAGAAGTGTTCCCTTCTCTCCACATCTATACCAACATCTATAGTTTTGGGATTTTGTGATATGGGCTAATCTTACTGGAGTTAGATGATATCTCAGAGTGGTTTTGGTTTGCATTTCTCTGATGATTAAAGATGAAAAGCATTTTTTCATGTGTCTGTAGGCCATGTGCCTGTCTTCTTCAGAGAAGCTTCTGTTCAAGTCTCTTGCCCACAATGAAATAGGATCACTTGTTCTTTTCTTATTAATTAGTTTGAGTTCTCTGTGGATTCTAGTTATCAAACCTGTGTCAGAAACATAACCTACAAATATCTTCTCCCATTCTGAGGGCTGTCTGCTTGCTTTACTAACTGTGTTCTTGGCTGTGCAAAAGCTTTTTAGTTTGATCAAATCCCAGTAATATATTTTTGGTGTTTCTTCAATTGCCTGGGTGTGGGGGTCTGCCTCATAAAATATTCTCCCAGGCCAATTTCTTCAAGTGTTTTCCCTGCACTCTCTTCTAGTATCTTTGTAGTGTCATGTCTTAAGTTTAAATCTTTTAACCAGTGAGAATAAATTTTTGTTAACAGTGAAAGGTGAGGGTCCATCAGTCTTCTACACATCTCTAGCCAATTCATCCAGCACCATTTGTTAAATAGGGAATCTTTCCCCCAGTTTATGTTTTTGATAGGCTTATCAAAGATCAAATGATGATAAGTGGCTGGGTTCATCTCTTGGTTCTCTATTCTGTTCCATACATCTGCCTCTCTGTTTTTGTGCCAGTACCATGCTGTTGGATCACCATAGATTTAGAGTATAGCCTGAAATCTGGTAGCGTGATTCCTCTTGCTTTGTTTTTATTTCTGAATAATGTCTCAGCTATTTGAGTGTTTTTCTGAATCCATATAAAACAAAGTATTGGGAGGCACCTGTGGCTCAAAGGAGTAGGGCGCCGGCCCCATATGCTGGAGGTGGTGGGTTCAAACCCAGCCCTGGCCAAAAACTGCAAAAAAAAAAAAAAAAACCTAAGTACTATTTTTTCCAGATCTTTAAAGTATGACAGTAGTGCTTTAATAAGGATTACATTAAATTGGCATATTGCTTTGGGAAGTATAGACATTTTAACAATGTTGATTCTTCCCAGCCACGAGCATGGTATATTTTTTCCATTTGTTAACATCTTCAGTTATTTCCTTTCTCAGAGTTTCATAGTTCTCTTTATAAAGATATTTCACATCCTTTGTTGGGTAAATTCCCAAATATTTCATCTTCTTTGGTGTGAGTAGTCATTTTAAACAGGGACTTCTAATTCTAACTATATGACATCCTGGAAAAGACAAACTGTGGAGAGAAATAAAAACATCAGTGATTGTTCGGGGTTGAGGCAGGGAGGCAGGGAAGGGTGGAGCACAGAGGATTTTGAGGACAGTATAACTGTTGTGTGTAACACTATCATGGCGGATGAACATCACAACACACTTGATGCACAACACCAGGTGAACCCTAATGCAAACCATGGACTTCAGGTGATAATTATCTGTTGCTTTGAGTTCATCAAGTATGACAAACACAACAATCTGATACAAGATACTAATCGTGGAACAGGCCGTGCATGTGTGGGAGCAGAGGGAACACGGGAGCTCTGTACTTGGTGTTCAATTTTGCTAGGTACCTAGCATTGCTCTTTAAAGCAAGAAATTCATTTTTCTTAATGTGATTTCTCTTTAGAAACTTCCATTATGAAAGTTTTCAACAGTACACAAGTAGAACAGAATGAATCCATCGAGTTTAATAATTATCAACACATGGCCGCTCCTGTTTAATCTATACACCCACTCACTTTCCTCCACCCCCTCCACTCGGTTATTGCGAAGCAAATCCATTTTATCAAACCATTTCATGAAGTCAAATTCATTCTCAGGAGCTGAGAAAGATTATAAATCAGCATTAGACTCATTGTGATAGGTCTCAAAAGTCCTCCCCATGTTCTTCGTTGAAATAATCGTCAAAATAATTTCAATCCCTAGTCTCTCACCCTAACCATGGGTATTAGTTTGACATGAATTATTTTACTGTAGTTTGTCTTTACATTTCTTCCTTGTGTGTCTAACCATTTTTGGACAGTTTTTCCTTAAATCTGCAGTATTAATATTTCTATCTTGCCCAACCTCTACATTTAATTTTATCCATACCTCTTAAGTAAAATGTACTTAGAAAAATGTGCTTGTAAAAAAACTCCAAATTTAATTTCATCCATACCCTATAAGCAAAATGACCTCTGTACTGACCAAGCCAATCATCTACAAAAGTTCTAAAAGAGAAAAAATAAAACACTACAAAAGTAGGCTCGGCGCCTGTGGCTCAATCAGCTAAGGCACCACGTACACCTAAGGTGGCGGGTTCGAATCCCCAGCCCAGGCCCACCAAACAACAATGATGGCTGCAACCAAAAAATGGCCGGGCATTGTGGCGGGCGCCTGTGGACCCAGCTACTTGGGAGGCTGAGGCAGGAGACTCACTTGAGCCCAGGAGTTAGAGGTTGCTATGAGCTGTGATGCCATGGCACTCTACCTAGGGGGATAGCTTGAGGCTCCGTCTCAAAAAAAAACCAAACAGGTTAATACCAGTTTTGACCCTATGTGAAAATGGGTGAACAAGCTTCCTATTTTTTTTTACTTTATATTACATAATTAGTTTTTCAACTGTATGGAATAATTGATCTATGATGGACTTGTTTGGGCTTACATGTACCTTTTTAAAAAGTTTGTTTCTGTAGGAAATTGTATTAAAGCCACAAGCCATTCAAAGAAGTTGAGGAATATAAGCTGGGTTGTGGCTTATCAAAATATTAGAACAATTTTTAATCTCTATTTCATGTTTATGCCCTTAGATATAGGAATTTATCTCTTTTGCATAGTTTGCATTTTGGACCTTCTTGGAACTTTGGATTCATGAGTACACAGAGGAAAGCAGTAAAGCCAATTTATGAGTTCTGTTTTTGAAACATTTCACCTCTGTCACCTGTGATAGTTTTACCATAAAATGGAAATCTCTCCTCAGAAAGGAGGAAATTTGGTTTATAAACTATTATTTATTAGTCACTGATCTCATGTAAATTATTAGATTTGAAGACTTACTATAGTCTATAACACAACTTAACTCTCTTCTTTCTGAGAAAAAAGTATGTATTGTTTAGCATTTTTAAGAAAAACATGTATACATTAAATCTTTTTCCTTCACCCCCTTCTCTTATACTGTCATTGCTTTGGATTTTAATCTTATTTATAAGGCTAAAAATATTAATTTCAAATCCAGTATTTTTTTGTTTTTGAAACACTCTATGTCGCCCTTGGTAGGGTGCCATGGTGTCACAACTCACAGCAACCTCCAACTCATGGACTTAAGCAATTCTCTTGCCTCAGCCTCCCAAGTAATTGGGACTATGGGGGCCTGCCACAATGCCCAGCTATTTTTTTTGTTGCATTTGTCGTTGTTGTTTAGCTGGCCCAGGGCAGGTTCCAACCCTCCAGCCTCAGTGCATGTGGCCAGCACCATAATCACTGTGCTACAGGCACTGAGCCCAAATCCAGTATTATTAAATTCATAGTTGCAGGTAGGTCATGGTGACTTATGCTGTAATCTTAGCACTCTGAGCTGAGGCAGGTGGATCACCTGAGTTCACAAGTTGGAGACCAGCCTGAGCTAGAGTGAGACCTCATCTCTGTAAATAGCTGGGCATTGTGGTAGGCATCTGTAGTCCCAGCTACCCAGGAGGCTGAGGCAAGAGGATCACTTGGAGCCCAAGAGTTTGAGGTTGCTGTGAGCTGTGCCACCACAGCACTCTACCAAGGGTGACAAAGTGAGGTTCTGTCTCAACAAAAAAAAAGTCATAGTTGTGTTTGCAGACAGAAGAATTTTGTTTTGTTTTCCTAGATTTAGTTTACCATTCGAGTCATACATTTTAGTTGATGTAGAGTCTAGCCTTTCTTCTCCCCTCCAGTGCCCAATACAAAGACTTCAGCTAGTCCATTTTCTACCTGTTAACACTGTGTCAAGGGGCAGCTCTCTCTATTGGACTGGCATGCTGCATGGGGCACCTTGATTTGGGCAGTTTGCTTGACTTATTAACCAACACAATCTTACCCTATTTATTTCTCATTTATAGGATGAGATACATTGCACAACAAAAGAAAAAGAACTTTTGTTTTTTAAATGCATTCTCAACTGATTTCCTATTGTACATGTACACTTAGGGAGCAGGTTAAAAATCATTCAAAAATTTTCATCTCTTGTTTTGAAAAACACTTAATTATTAATTAACCTTGTTAAATATCAAACTTTATAATCATAATCATAACCTTAAGGGAAAGATTGTCTTTTCCTTTGGTCCATTTGCTCACGGTAGGCAATCTTCTTAGTGCTGAATATTTTCCTTGAGTCTAAATGCTAAAAATTCAGCACATAGTCATTAATTGGGATGAGAGCTATAGTAGCATTCTATTTATGAATATTCATGAAGCCAAATCCATAGCATTAATTACATCAATTTACATACTTGAATACAAGTAAACCATAAGTTATAGTGATAACTAAGTCTTAAAAAATCTTGATAACCATACATATACTGTACATTTTATTTTAAATGCTATTTAATAAGGGTGGAGGTGACATTTCTGTCAAAAGGCATTTGAGTATTTATAACCACCAGTGTTTTAGCTAAAAATTAAAGCACACTATAATCCTTCATTTTTCATAGGATTTGTAGGGCTTATAAACATTCTTTTTTTTTTTTTTTTGAGACAGAGCCTCAAGCTGTCCCCTGGGTAGAGTGCTATGGCTTCACTGCTCACAGCAACCTCCAACTCCTGGGCTCAAGTGAGTCTCCTGCCTCCGCCTCCCAAGTAGCTGGGACCACAGGCGCCCGCCACAACGCCCGGCTATTTTTTGGTTGCAGCCATTGTTGTTGTTTGGCGGGCCGGGCTGGATTCGAACCCACCACCTTGGGTGTATGTGGCTGGCACCTTAGCCACTTGAGCCACAGGCACTGAACCCTTATAAACATTCTTTAAAGAAAAAGTATAAATAAAAATATGTGTGGTTGAACACAGGAGAAACTTTTATATGAATAAGGGAATTAGTGGTTACTTGATGCTTATTTGGGATCATAGCCTTTTTATTTTGAGTTTTAGACCATTTCTTTATTTTTATTTTTTTGAGACAGGGTCTTGCTCTATTGCTCAGTGGTGTCATTATATAGTTCACTGCAGCGTCCAACTCCAGGACTCAAGCAATCCTCCTGCCTCAGCATCCCAAGTAGCTGGGACTACAGGTGTGCACCACTTATACCCAGCTAATTTTTCTGTTTTTTGTAGACACTGGATCTTGCTGGTCTGGAACATCTGACCTTGAGCAGTTCTTCTGCCTGGGTCTTCCAAAGTACTCGACATATTCTTTTGGGACATATTTTTTTCATTTATTTACATGATAGGAAATAATTCAGAGTCTATGAGAAAGAGATTTATTTATTTTCTTTTTATTTCCTTGCTTATTTTTTATTTTTACTTCTTTTCTTTGTTGTTATTGTTGTTGTTGAGACAAGAGTTCCACTCTATGCCCTGAGCAGACTGTAGTGGCATCATAGCTCACTGCACCCTCAGACTCTGGCTGTGGGTATTCCTCTGCCTCAGCCTCCGGAAGCCACTGTGATTACAGGTGCTCCTGGCTGGGTTTTTCATTTGTTTAGGAGTCTAGGGTCTCACTCTTGCTCATCCAGGTCTTGAACTCCTGAGCTGAAGTAATTCTTCCTCTTCAGCCTCCCATAGTGCTGGGATTATAGGCGTGAGCCTTATCCAGTCTTGTGATTGGGAAACTCCAATTTTGGGCCAGATGGGGTGACTCATGTTAGTAATCTAGCATTTTTGGGAGGCCAAGGAAGGAGGATTGCTTGAGGCCCAGGAGTTTAAGGCCAGCCTAGGAACATAGTGAGGCCCTATCTCAACCAAAAAAAAAAAAAAAAAACAGCAAGTGGTATATACCTGTTGTCCTAGCTACTTGGGAGACTAAGATGGGAGGATCTTTTGGGCTGGGAGTTTGAGGCTGTAGTGATTGGGCCACATTATTCCACCCTGGGCAACAGAGCCAGATCCTTTCTCAAAAACCTAAAAAAACTAAGTAAAGCATATTCAGCCATTATAGTCAGCCCTCCATATCTGTGGGTTTTGTATCACAGATTAAACTGTGGGTCAAAATACTTGGGGAAAAAACCCTATACAACAATAAATGATAATACATTCTTAAAAAGACAGTGTAACAACTAGTTACGTATCATTTACATGGTAGTAGGTATTCTAAGTAATCAAGAGATGATTAAAATATATGGGAGGATGTGTGGATGTGTGTAGGTTATGTGTAAATACTATGTCATTGTATATAAGGGACTTTAGTATCTATAGATTTTGATATTCTTGGGGTCTGGAACCAATCCCCTGTGGATACCAAAGGATGCCTGTTTAAAGTAATATCAAAAAGATTTTTACATTGATAAGTAAAATATAAAATTATTTAAAAATATTTTATCTCATTTATAATTTCTATTTTTACAATGAGATATTATATATAATTTTGTAATGTATATTAGATTTATATGTGAATAATATAGTGGAGAGTATCTGAACTTTTTATTCTATTTATTTATTTGAGACAGAGTCTCACTCTGTTGTTCTAGGTAGAGTGCCACGGTGTCATAGCTCACAGAAACCTCAAACTCTTGGGCTCAAGTTATACTTTTGCCTCAGATTCCTGAGTAGTTACACTATAGGCATGCGCCACCAGGCCTGGCTAGGTTTTATATTTTTAGTGGAGATGGGATCTCATTCTTGCTCAGGCTGGTCTTGAACTCCTGAACCCAAGGGAACCACCCTCCTCAGCCTCTTAGAGTGCCAGGATTACAGACATCAGCCACCTTGCTTGGCCTGTTATGCTTTGCTAAAAGCTCATTTCAAGCTTAATTTTTCTTTATGATAAAGCAAAGTTATTATCCCTTTATTTTAGACTGGCTACATGGTGTGCAAGATATTTTCATTAAGAAAATATTAAAGAACAAGACTGACCCTAACATAGACAAATTATTTCAGGTCCTTTATGCTATGGGATACTTAAGAAATAACATTCTGATACAATTTTTTCCCTTGCTTTACTTTTTTATTCTCATAGACTTTTATGTTAGTACTATGAATGTGGCTAGAACAGTAGTCATCGGAGATAGTAGTTATGATCAATATTCTCTGAAGTGAAACTCAAAATAATTTTTATACATTTTAGAAAGATTTTTTTAAATTTTAAGTTAAAATAGAGGGGGGAAAGTTTTGTGCCTGAAATATTTATCTTAAAGATTCACTTCTGTAGACTAGTAGTGTCCTCCGACAAATGGGCATATATTGTAAAATAGTGGGGAAGAAGCTACGGTGTATTTGGCAGAATGTAGTTTTTAAATGCTGATATTAGAGATACCTGTTTTGAAATGTATTGCTTCCAATTTTGGCTACATCAGTATCCTGTTTTCTTGTTTCAGAAAAGATGTTACCTCATTAACAATATCACTTTTATATTTTGTTTCCCTATATCTTAAAATAACCAAATTGTAGCTATTTAATTTGCTGTGTGCTTCTCCAGATTTTTTTAATGTGTGTTCTTTTTGCCCGCAGCAATCTCCTGGGTTGGGCAGGCCTATCTGGCTCCAGATTGCAGAGTCTGCTTATAGATTCACTCTGGGCTCCATTGCTGGAGGTGAGTGACATGTCTGAGTGCTGTTTGAGGCTTCTGTTAACGTAATAGTATCTCACTAGACCGGGACAGTTCAGCAAGGTGCAGTTCATTGTTCCCCTGGGTCATGACTGCAGGGCTTTCTGAAGTTCTTTATTTTTACTTATGATCGGAGGACTTGTCACAGCATGCATGTGGCCCCTCTGGCTCCCGTCTGTCTTCAGGACAAAACCTGTGATGATGTGAAAGTCTGGGGTGCAGTGCTGCTCTCACCTTAATTATACCAGTTAAGGCTGGTATGAAAAATGGAGACTAGGACTGTGTTTATGGGGTTGGGTGAAGAGACAGGTAGGAAACTGAGATTTGGGACAAAAATCCTAGAACCTCATGAAATAAAACAGCCTCTCAAGGTGATTCGCTTTTGCTTTTCTGCTTGTATTTTTTTTTTCCTTTCTCCTTGGTCTTAGAATATCTAGATTTGAAGTTTATTTGCTGAAATGAACCTCCCCTTCCCTACCTATTCCCAGCTGAAATTTGAGAGACTGTTTTTGATTAAACGCTCTGCATAGAAAATATGTTGAATCTAAAGTTGTTTTGTTGAGAACACAGCAGGTGCGATTAAAATGCTTACGATTTTTCAGAATAAGCCTGAACTAAAGAGACTATTTTTTCTTTTCAGTCTCACTCTTAGAAGTTGCAAAGCACACTTTGGTTTTGAACAGTCAAAAAGTGCAATACCCTAGTTTGTGTGATACATTTTTCAGTCCCGGAGAAATTCTAAAGTATTAATTTTTTAAAAACGAAATTCTACCTGAAGGGATAGAATCATGTTAAAATTTGTTTCCAATGTTATGTTTGTAACCAAGATTAATTTATCCAAATGCTTTAGGTTAATTTCAAAATTATAGCTACCTAGCGTACAGATATAGTCATTTTAAGAAGGAAGTGGCATAATATTTAGGCATTTAAAGGAAAACATAAATGTTGTACATAATAGTTTAATGTTGTAGAAAATCAAGTGTTGATTAATATTGGGGATGACTTGATCCCCCACTTTCTAATTTATGAACCTGAGATTTCAAAGCATTCTTGACAGTTGTTCTCCATAGCAGCTGCATTTATGAATCCCCGTGGTTGCTAGCCTGCTCTCCCTCGGCTGTGTATGAGAGAAGGAAAAATAATCACACAGAGTCTGTCTTGTCAGAACAGACATTGTGCTCTGTTTCTCACCCTTTGAGATGAGATCTGCCGTCCTCATCTGTCGTCCTGTCTGCAGCTGTGGGAGCCACTGCAGTGTACCCCATAGATCTGGTGAAGACCCGGATGCAGAACCAGCGCGGCACCGGCTCTGTTGTGGGGGAGCTGATGTACAAAAACAGCTTCGACTGTTTTAAGAAAGTCTTGCGTTATGAGGGCTTCTTTGGACTCTACCGGGGTGAGTAAGCAAATCACAGCTGCTGAAGTTAATGATTTTCTCTCACCAGCCGCAGATTTAACTCACATGTTACAGAAACCAATATGTAGCCTACCCAGCCAGATGAAGGCTTTGCGTTTTCTCTTTGTTCACTTCCCTTGTTACATTGTTTTCTAGTGACTAGCAGTGTTAGTTCGCAAATAAGGTCTTCCTTTCTTCTTCCTGCTAGTTTACCTCTTGGAATTTAAATTCTGTTTTTGTCCCAATATGGAACGGTGGTCACTTAAAATTGAAGGCATTTGACTTCAGGTGGAATACAAGGATAATAGCTAAGAAATAGCTTCTTTTTTCCAAGAATTAGAAAGGAGAAATATATCTCTTCTCTGTGAAATAGAAGCCAGGGTACCACTCAATGGTGAGTTTACCCTCTATACCCTTACTTCAACTGAAAGAAGTCTCAAAAGTTTTTGTGTCTTCTAGGGAGATGATTTATACGTCTTTTCCAATGAGTCATCTGAAGTTTAAAAAAAAAAGAAAAGAGAAAGAAAACCCTTTGATTCTGAGTCTAATTCTTAGTCCTTTCCTCCCCTTGGCTCAGAGGCATAGCCAAGAGATTTTCTTTTGCAGGGAATGTTAGCACCGGCTCCAGACTGAGCATAGTGCTGTCAGCATCAGAGGCAGCAGCCCCATGCAGAATTCTCCCCACCCTCATCAGCTCTGTAGGAACTTGTTCTCTTTGGAGGGAGAATGACTTTCATGTGTGAGTTTTCACATTAGAATTTAGAGTTTCCTTTGGGAGGGAGATTAATTTTTTAATCCCTTTGGGCGCCACTTGGAATTCTTTGAAAATACTCTCTACACACTCAAGTCTTGGGCATTTGTGTGATTTACTGCACTTGTTTGTTTGCACACATAGGCTCAATCTGAACTGTTTGGCTTAGACCCTGTTCCCAGGAAAGAAAGACTGGGCCAGAGCAAAGCTTTATGCTCATGGACAAGAGCAAAACACCTCTTGTTAGCATTATGTGGAGGTATTCAGGTGAAATATATGACTGTGATACACTTATATGAGGGAGAGAGTCATGAAGATCTTCACTTTGGGCAATATATAAAGAGTGAGAGAAGACAGACATTCTGAAATCAAACTAAGCTCAGATACCCTGCTCTTAAGAATAACTGTAATTAGGGAGAAGGGTGGGGGAATGGGTGGAGGGAGGGGGATTGGAGGGACCATTTTTGAGATATATCTTGCAGGGGTACAAGTGAAACTTTCTAAGAGTAGAACCAGAATGTTTTAAAACTATAGCTGAGAAAATGACATGAAGGCTGTGTTGA
>CAUYQV010070036.1:0-19567 GCA_963574575.1 Galagoides demidoff
CTCCAACTCCTGGGCTCAAGCGAGTCTCCTGCCTCCACCTCCCAAGCAGCTGGGACCACAGGCGCCCGCCACAACGCCTGGCCGTTTTTTGGTTGCAGCCATCATTGTTGTTTGGCAGGCTCGGGCTGGGGATTCGAACCCGCCACCTTAGGTGTACGTGGCTGGCGCCTTAGCCAACTGAGCCACAGGCGCTGAGCCGGGAACTCAATTTTTGCAGATCTTTGTATACAAGGCTCAAAACCTGAACTGTCAAGTTCCAGACTGTATCGTTGTTTTTATTTTCTGTGTTAGGAGCCATGAGAAAGTGGCAGAGTCAGTCCCTCCACAGATGTGGGCACAGGCTCATGCCTTACTTTCCAAGGTAACTCAAAACCAGCAGAGCTGTGAACAGAAAAGCCTCATCATGGGTAAGTGTCAGCAATGTTAAAAAGATAACTTCGGTCTCACCTAAGCCAGCTATGCATGAAGGGGTTTTAATAACTTGGGAAAGCAAAAGATTTATCACGAATCGCCCAAATGACTGGCATTTCAAGGGAAACAAACAAACAAACAAAAAACGAAGATTTAGAAAGCCCTCACTGGAATTAGAAAAACAAGGACATTCTACAAATGCCTAAGACAAAGCTCTGTGTATAAGAGAGGGGAGCCAGCAGGACGTAGAGGCCCTTCCTTCCTTAAATCTATACAAACAGTGACAGCCCCCTCCCTGGGTCCCTACAACCCCCACTCACACTGTCTCCCTAACCAGCACTGTAAGGTACAAGGGTCAGTCTACCACCACCATGCATGAGCCTGGAATCTCTAAGAAACCACATCCTGAGGCCTTTGGCCAGTGCCTAGAGCTTCCTGGCCACCTCCCCTCTGCCTGTCTCACAAGGAACATCTCATAAGGCAGAGCTGGGGCTGCACGATAATGTCAGTCCCCTGGGGCTGGAAGTCTTCTGCCTTGGCAAGACTTACGAAAGCAGAGAGACAGTTATTTTCCCTGGTCCAACACCTCATTTTCATGGCTGATCACCACTAGCACATCTTAAGAATGTCATCAGAGGCAGCGCGTGGGGCTCAAAGGAGTAGGGCGCCAGCCCCATATGCCAGAGGTGGCAGGTTCAAATCCAGTCCCAGCCAAAAACTGCAAAAAAAAAAAAAAATGCTTACGAGAATAGCCTCAGATCACCCAATATATGGATGTGTAGGCAAGAAACATGAGAAGACAGAGAAGAACTTGAAAGGTGCTAAGGCCACAGCTCGTAGCCCATAGCCATAGGGTTACATAAATAAGTTCCGTAGGAGACCTTGAAGAGGGAAGATGGTGTTCTAGGTGATTCGAGGAGAGCTACATTGTCCCGTGGCTGTCCTTACATAGCCTGAATTATAGCCCTGGCTAGTCAAATGGCTGTGGGATGGCCTGTCTCCCTATACATGAATATTACTGACCTGTACACAGAAGTAAAAAATAAAGACCCAGGTTTCAAGAGCCTTAATTTGGATGGAGACACTAAAGAAGATAGAAATACATATACTGCCACCAGAAATAAAAAAGAAATCATTACTGAGAAAAAAGGTTTGTTTTCCTAAATTCTTTAGAATTCTCCAGCATGATACAAGAGAAATTAGAGATTGAAGGGTAAAAGAGAATTAAAGAGTTTCCTAACTACAAATTCTGCCCATAAACTTTGTTTACATCAAGCAAAGGAAATATTTTCATTAACTGCAAATCTGGTGGGGCTGAGTTTCCACAGCATGCTGGAACCACGAGGACCTCCAGCTCTGGAGCAGCTGGGCCCCAGCACTTTGATTTTATGCAGGCTGCAATAAAATGGGACTTACAGAGATGGGGCTCGGGGGAGGGGGGTTTTATCTCCAGTTTACTTTGCCATCTCTCCACGATACCAATCCCAAACATGTTGTTCTGTTTAATTTGTTTTTCAGGGGCAATTAAAAATCTCTAACTTCCAACTTCCTTTTACTAGAAAGGTACAAAGCAGGGAGAGAAGTTTTGCGTCTGAACAGGAGACACAAAGCACAAAGTGGGGAGGTGCAGCCACTCAGAAGCTGGAGGCAGCACTCTGGAGCCAGAAGCTTTAACTGCAAGAGGGCAAGAGGGTTAAGGTCAAAGACAGAGCATCACAATGACGCCAGAGGCAGAAAGTGAAAATCTTAGGGGCGTCCACATGAACAATACGATATTGGTTCTGGGCAACAGGACACCAGAAATTCTCCGGTTGATTTAACATTCCTCAGCAGATGCTCAAAAATGTTAAAGAATTAAACTTGTTTCATGGCACCAACCAGCATGGCTGGCAGTTTTCTTTCAGCCTTGAATAGATGTTTTCTTTTAGCTGTGACCTATTTCATCCCCCATCTCAATTAAGTGATGGGAAGCACACTTCAATTACCCTTCCTGTTGTGGCAGCAGCCATGCCCAGGCTAGTAGGACGATGCGTGCTCTCCAGGGTAGGAAAACCATTGGTTATCAATGACCAATGATTTACCAAGGCCTCCTCCTGACAGGTGTTTCCCATGCGATACTTACACACTACAGACAGTCACACCTACCCCAGCGTGCTCTCCATCTCAGAGAATCTAGCTAGTCCAGTCAAGCTATCTCTCAGACAGAAAAGCTGGGACCTAAGAGTTAATCTTGAAGAACAGGACCACATTCAAGAACTTCACTTTGGGCGGCGGGGGGGTAGAGATCCCCCAAACAGACAAGTTTTGTAAAGAGTGAATACGTAAAGAGTCAGCACACTCTCAGTGTAAAGGGCCCACCAGTAAATACGTCAGGCTTTGTAGGTTACATACAGTCTCTCTTGTTCATACTAACATGCTTATAGACATACACATCCCTTTTCTCAAAATCACCAATTCCCTGAAGTCCAAAAATAAAAGACCAGAAAGGGCATAGGGACATGTGGACATTTATAAGGTCTTGTCAGTTTCTAAAAACTACAAAAATACATATACAAGAAGTATAAGTCAAAGTTATGATGCCCAAAGAGAATGGAATTAGCAAAGCAGATAAAGCAAGCCAGTAAGGGGCTGTAAACTGGCAGACACGGTTCTGAGAATAATCCTTTATTTTAAAATTTTTACACGGTTACAGATCGCAAATGGACTTCAATTTACACGGGAAGATAATGTGAACCTGAGCGATGACTGTTGAAAGGGGGCTATATAGAATGGCACTGTTCGACATCATAGATTAGAGTCCATGGGAGCACAGGGTTAGAGAAGGCTTTAAAAATGAGGGCGAGGAAGGCAGGGAGATGAAAGGAAAAGCATCCTTCAGGAAGGGTACACCTGAGAAAGGCAAGGGTGAACTTAGACATTCAGGTAAATAGGTCTGCAGAGGCAGGAAGTAAGATTTCCATTTAGTGTGCCATTGAAGTGGCTTGCAGGGGGGCGGGGGATAGAAGCTTAGAATAGACGGAGAAAGATGTTCTGTTTATTCAGTTCCAGAGAATGAGACTTGTGCAATACATTTAACTAGGGCATTAAATGTGTTAGGGCATCTTTTGTGCAATCTCTGCCTTAGAGTACACTAATGTTTCTCAAACTTATTTTCCATCATAAGGTTTTATGACCACATAACTTTTTTATATACACATAGAAGAACCTATATTCACAGAAAATTGGAAAAGATTTCCTTCACAAGATCCAGTATCATTTTTGGACCCTTCAAGAAGGCTCCTTCTGCATCTAAAAGCACTTTAAACCATTTTGTCTTACAGGATATCCAAGTACCCCAGTCAGCACTACGAATCATTAATGTGTTTTCAGAAAGAAAGTTAAGATTAAAAGCACATCCAAGAAAACAATTTTCAAAAACCAGATTCATAGCAAATTTTCAAACAGTATCACTAAGAGATAAGAAAGCAGCTAACCGCCAGGGTACAGAAAAACCTAGCCAATAGGACAAGCTTATCCGTCAAAAATCTACCAAGAGCCTTCTAAATAGAGATCAGTAAATACTGCCTTCACAGTTTTATCCGCAATCCTCAATGGTTGCACAACCAAATGTACAAACATGCTTTACCCTGAAACAGATGAGTAAACAGACTGGCATTTCCTCCCGAATTGTCAAAGTGTGTCCTTTAAGACTTGTCAGCATGTAAGAGTTTCTGTGCTTTAAAAATATATGACCTCAGAAAACCTCCCATCCCCAAAACCCTGGAGGGGATGCTTTAAAATAACAAGTGCTTTTTTTGGTATATTAGGTGCCAGGATAAGTTTTTAGGTGCCTCATATATAACATATATATAGTCTCATTTACTCTTCACAACCACGCCATGAAGTAGGTTGTTTTTAGTCTCTGTCCTCAGATGAGGAAACCAAAGCACAGAAAGGAGCAAGTATCTTGCCCAGGACACCAGCAAACGTCAGTGCCCGGTTTGATCCAGAGTTCAAGGCCTCGGTACTGCTCCCCTTCAGGAAGGCTACTGAGATAGGCTTCCAACATTACGTCATTTTGTATATTTAACAGGGAAATCCAGAAATAGCATATGTAGGTCTAGGGACGGTACTGGGCCACCATGAAAAGAAACCTGTTCCCTCATCTATTTTCACTTTTCGTGCCAGCTGGTTAATTAGCTATACAGAACTCCTGGAACACTCTATTTGGGAGGTGCCCAGGCGCAGCAATTGTTCATTTCCTCTCAGTCACACCTTATGCTGTCACCATACAAGCGAAGTGGATCCGAGATAGATGTTTAGTCCCTGAGCACCCTAAATAGCTGCTTCTCTTCTCACCTGGTGCCGCACATAGCGCTGGGGCCTGCTGCTTCTGCAGCGGGGGTGTGCTGGGGCCGGTCACTCCACCTGGCCGTGAAGACCAAACAGCAAGGTGGCAGGGTTCACCATAAATGTGTATGGAATTCATTATTCTACTTTATTCTACACATTTCCTCGTCAGCAGAGACTTGCTGCCCAGGTCCATGGAACATATAACCCTGATTCTGTGGCTCTGCAGGCTCATCAGCACCACACCTGACTGGGGCAGCAGCTCTCAACCCCCTCCACACAGATGGACCCCAAACCCAGGGACGTTATTTTAACTGGTCAGGGTAACAGGTCAGGCAATGGTCTTTAGAGCTCATCGAGTGATTCTAACATGCAGCTACGATAGAGACACGAACCAGTGAGCTATGATCACACCATGGTACTCTACCCAGAGTGAGACAGTCTCACTCTGTCTCAATTAAAAAAAAAAAAAAAGGATCTGGAATGCCTATGCCCCTGTCACAAGAAAGAATTTGGAAAGGAAGAAAAGAAAAAAACTTCAGGGAACACTAAATCATGTAGATGATTAGAATGTAAGTTGTCCAGTGGAGCCTATGGCTCAAAGGCAGGGCACTGGCCCCATATGCCGAAGGTGGTGGGTTCAAACCTAGCCCTGGCCAAAAACTGCAAAAAAAAATAAATAAATAAATAAAAGAAAGTAAGTTGTCTAGCTAGCTGTTGTGGTGAGCGCCTGTAGTCCCACCTACTTGGGAGGCTGAGGCAAGAGAATAGTTTAAACCCAAGCATTTGAGGTTCCTGTGAGCTATGGACCCCACAGCATTCAGGGCACAGAGTGAAGCTATGTCTCAAAAAATAAATAAAAATAGAAAAAAATGCATAAGCTTCCATTATTAAAACCTGCATTCTCTGAACAAGTGTATGGACGTATCCCTACGTGTGTACATACACATGCACACGCAGTATATGTTTACTACCTATATGGGTAATATACACACACATAGGTGCATGGGGGGTCACTAGGAGGACACACGTGCAACTGGGAGCAGTGGCTGCCTCTGGGATGGGAACTGACCACTTGAGAGCTTAGATGGTTTACATTTTTTTCTGTGTACATATGTCTCCTATAAATAATTAAATTTATATTTCGTAGACTGAGCTGTGTGACTTGGAGATCTTCAGCGTAACTAGGCTTCCCACTATGGCCTGATTTGTCAAGTGGGTGAAATGAGGTTCTAGTCCACAAAGTACGTGCTCAGAGCATGTGGCGCTTACTGCTCTCCATAGACTTCGTGTGCTGCTGACTGTGGTGGGCACAGGACACAGGAGGAAGAAGAGGCCAGTACCCTACTTGGAAGGTCAGATGCTACCAGCAAGGAACCCACCACAGTGGGCTCACTGCTGTCTGTACCTCTTCTCTATCTCCCTTCCAGGTCCTGGTCATCTCTGCTGTCAGTGACCAAGTGTGGGCACACTTGCAGATGCATGCGCAGACAGGGATTTGGATAATCCAAAGCCCCAGGGAAACATCAAGTCTGCTGGGGAAGGGAGAGATAAAGGTAGGCATGGGGGTAGAGTGGAATGGGGGGTGGGGAGAAAGTGGATGTTAAAAGGGAAAGAAACGAGGCAGGCCAGGCATGGTGGCTCATGCCTGAAATGCTAGCACTCTGAGAGGCTGAGGCAGGTGGATTGCTTGAGTTCAGGAGTTTAAAACCAGCCTGAGGAAGACCCCACAGCCTGTCTCTACTAAAAACAGAAAAATTAGCAGGGCATTGTGCTGGGTGCCTGTAGTCCCAGCTACTCAGGAGACTAAGGCATGAGGATAGTTTAGAGTCTAAGAGTTTGAGGTTGCTGTGAGCTATAATCACACCATGGCACTCTACCCAGGGTGACAGAGTGACACTATATCTCAAGAAAAAAAAGAAAGAAATGAGGCAGAACAGGATCTAGGCATTGAGAGGTAAGAGGACGAGGGGGAACAAATAGCTGGTTGAGAAGGGGATTGGGTGGAAGGAGGACACAGGTGATAAAAGTATGAAATCCTGTTTCTGTTTAAAACTGCATCTGGTCCGGACATGGTGACTCACACCTGTAATCCTAGCACTCTGGGAGACCGAGGCAGGTGGAATGCATGAGCTCACAGGTTTCAGACCAGCCTGAGCCAGATGAGACCTCATCTCTAAAAACAGTCAGGTGTTGTGGTGGGCACCTGTAGTCCCAGCTACTTGGGAAGCTAAAGCCAGGGGATTGCTTGAGCCCAAGAGTTTGAGGTTACTGTGAGCTATGAGGCGACTGCACTCTACTGAGGGCAACAAAGTGAGACTTTGTCTCAAAACAACAACAACAAAAAACCTGCATCTGCTTGCCATCCTGGCAAAGCCTCTTCCAACACCCTTGTAAGGGTGGCAGGTTCAAACCCAGCCCCTGGCCAAACTGCAACAAAAAAATAGCTGGGCGTTGTGGTGTGCGCCTGTAGTCCCAGCTACTTGGGAGGCTGAGGCAAGAGAATCGCCTAAGCCCAAGAGGTAGAGGTTGCTGTGAGGTGTGACACCACAGCACTCTACCGAGGGTAACAAAGTGAAACTCTATCTCAAAAAAAAAAAAAAAAAAGAAAAGAAAGAAGAAAAGGAAAAAAGAAATACTTAAAACTACGAAGTAGTACAAGATTAAAAACTCACGAGTGCAAAAAACTATACCAAAAGAAATGAATGGTCAGAAAAGAAAAAATTTCTAAT
This sequence comes from Galagoides demidoff, assembly GCA_963574575.1. Taxonomy (NCBI): domain Eukaryota; kingdom Metazoa; phylum Chordata; class Mammalia; order Primates; family Galagidae; genus Galagoides; species Galagoides demidoff. Next base: position 7,473 of record CAUYQV010070036.1, read on the forward strand.
AATTTTAAAGAATGGCAAAGAAGCATCCTTTGTTGTTGCAACAAACACTGGGTGGTCTAACCATGCTGCAATCTATGAAACATCGGAGCCCACCCCACCGTGTGGGTGAAGACGTGAATCTCTCACCCTAGAGCCTGCCTCTGCATCTCCACCCCATGCCTACCAACAGGCACCAACAGATCTGGATCAGTAATACCTAGCTGATTAGCTCTCTTTTCATGATAAGCCTCTCTCAACCCTCCCACCCCATACAATCAATGATGGGGGACTGAGAAAACAGCTTATCAGTGAAAGGAAAGGGAATGTCTTTGTGAAGACTCAGAGAGAGAAGACTTGAGACCAAAATTAAACTGCTCAGCAACCTCAATAGAACGTAAGATGGCCTCTACATCCTTTATAGGGGGTTTCTTTTATGATCTTAGTCTTATAGACCAAAATGTGCTATACTATATATTTATGCCATAGGCTATTCAAGATAAGGAAGAAAAGCAAAGAAATTTAAAAAATAGTAACAAAATCATGACCCATATATCCAGCAGCAGAGTAGAATTAACACTAAAGACAATCTAGCCAATGATGAATAGAATAAGCTTGGGCAAGTTTCCCTAAAATGCAGAGGGAAGGGGCAAAAATGTTAACCATGTGAGAAAAGGCTATAGATATGGAAAATAAAAGGTGTTCCTGTGAAGAAATAAGGATGAGATGAACTAATGCTTTAAAGAACTTACAAAATCAGGCCGGGTGCAGTGGCTCATGCCTATGATCCTAGCACTCTGGGAGGCCGAGACAGGTATATTGCCTAAGCTCAGGAGTTTGAGATCAGCCTGAACAAGAGGACACACAGTCTCTACTTAAAACAGAAAAAGTAGGTGGGCACTGTGGCAGGCACCTGTAGCTACTCAGAGGCTGAGGCATAAGAATTGCTTTAGTCTAAGAGTTTGAGTTTGCTATGACGCCATGGCACTCTCTACCCAGGAACAGAGTGAGACTCTTGTCTCAAAAAAATAAAAAATAGAAACAAATAAAATAAAAAATTTGCAAATTATCACAGGCATCCTGATAAGTATTTTTAAAGTACTTAATAGGAAACAAAACCATAGAGACAGTGAAAGGAAGCAGAACCTGGCTGTACTCAGACATCTTATGTTGGTTTCCTAGAGCTACCATAACAAAGTACCACAAACCAGGTGGCCTAAAACAACAGAAATTTACTTCCTCACCTATTTGGAGGCTGTAAGGCCAAAATCAAGGTGTCAGGCAGGGTCGTGATCCTCTGAAGCCTCTAGGGCAGAGTCTAGTCCACACCTTTCTCTGAGTTTCTGGGGTTGCCCCCAACTCTTGACATTCCTTGGCAGACAGACTGATCACTCTCATCTCTGCCTACATCATCGCATGGCCTTCTCCTCTCTCTTCTAAGGACAACAGTCATATTGGATTAGGGCCCACCCCAATCCAGTGTGACCTCATCTAAACCTGGGTACATCTACAAAGACCCTATTTCCAAATAGGGTGGTTCTCACAGGTGTCCAGGGTTGGGACTTCATCATTCCTTTTCTAGGAACACAATTCCACCTACAACATTCAAAGCCAGAAGTCAAAAGAGCAACATCTATTATACAATACCTAAGGGAATGAAAAGCATGACCAAATCTCAAACTGCACGAAATTTTCTATTACAAATCCTGTCAACTCTCCCCTCCCAAAAAAACTTCCCAAAGGCTAAGAAAATGCACAACCTATTTGTCCTTCTGAAGGAAAAAAAAAAAAAAAGGCTACTAAAAACTCAAAATTAACTACTTGACAGTGAGAATACTGTGTTTTTTTAAAATACAATAAACTCTCTGAAAACCCTATCCTGGCCCTCTAGCGCTTCACTCAACTGTCTCTCTTTTACTCCTCACTTCTCCTTTAGAAAGTGTGGTTTTTGAACCATAGTTTTACCCCATAGTGCAAAAAGAATCTCTCACCTTATCTGGCAAACTCTTAAAACAATAAACGGCACTGTCCTGCCAGAATTCTGATAATAGCTCACTTTTTTTTTTTTTTAACTTGACCGGGACACAAGACAGGGAAAGTTTTCTTTACCCCCACCCACCCCTCTAAACAAACAGATCAGCACAGAACACCACAATGACCATCTTCATTGCCAAGGAACTGAAATTACAAAAAAAGAATGGAGTTTATCATATGGTCACCATTTTTTAAAAATCATGTGGACAAACATGTAAGCCAGTGTACGCAATCTTTTGTATGCTGTGTGATAATGGAAAAGTAAGACACACAACCCCCAAACTAGAAGGAAACTCAATAAAATGCTGACTGTGATTATTTTTAAGGGAGTGGAAGTCTGGTTTTTTCCCCTTCCTTTTATTTTAGATTTGCAGTTTGATATACATTCTAACACTTTCATAATTAAAAGAGACTATTTTCTAAGATAAAAGACACTGGGTATCCATCTCCTATTACGCTCCCCAGCAAGCTACTCCACTGGATAGCTGTCAACTTCCTGAATCCTCTTCCCAGGAAAGAGGGAGCTTATTCTTCCTTTTTCCAGGCACCCTGAGCTGTGGCCACTATAAACTCAATCCACCTGCTGCAGACCTGCCTATATCCAGGTCTCACTGATGTCAGGGGGTCTTCCATGTTGACTATTCTCACAACGAAATTCTGGATTTTCGTTGTGGAAATTCTGGAAAGACTGGCTGTCCCCTGCAACCATTGCACGGCCTAAGATCCAGTGCCTCCCCCCAGGGACTGTGGCACATTTCTAAGGAACCTCACTGAGCCAGCCATCTACACTCTGGTCTCCCTGCCTTCAACGTCTGCTCTGAAGCAATTAATGCTTTTCTTAACATTAAACTTTCTCCAAACAACCCAAACATACCCTCTTAATTTGTCATAACAGATAACTCACTTTTCTCACAGAACCTTGAGGTTAACGTGAGAAATGACAATGGTAGGACCTGCATGCTCCACATGGTACAGCTACTGTCAACAGTACCCATGGAAAGGTGCAACGAGGCAGCCCAGGGGACCATGACTACCCAACGGGATATCTGGCTCCTAAAGCCATTCTCCATCTCAACTACTGACGGAGGCCCAGCCATTACCGCCAGAGATCACTTACCTTCAAACTTATGTTAAGTAAGTACCTGAGCAGTGTGTCAGGATTTATATTGAGTTCTGTTTTAACTATATATGTATACCTATTACAAGTATCTAGCCTAATAATGATTAAGCTAGCAAAATTTTTTATTGTGGGTGGGGGCAGAGTCTTGCTCTGTCACCCAGGCTGGAGAAGCATCAGCCTAGCCCTAACTCATACCAACTTCCAACTCCTGGGTTCAAGTGATCCTCCTACCTCAGTCTTCCAAGGAGCTGGGACTACAGCCACCTGCTACCAATACATAAATGATTTTTTTGGTTTTAGTAGGGATGGAGTCTGCTCAGAGACTGCTTAGGCTAGTCTGGAACTCCTGAGCTCAAGCAATCCACCTGCCTCAGCCTCCCAGAATGCTAGAATTATAGGCACGAGCCTTCCCTACCTGGCCAAGCTAGCAATTATTGAGCCCTTACTTTGTGTGCCAGACACGGTGCTGAGCTCTTTACATACATGTATGTATTAGTCCATTTTTAGTTGCTATAAAAGAATACCTGAGATTAGGCAATTTATAAACAAGAGAGGTTTATTTAAGATCATGGTTCTGCAGGCTGAGAAATTCAATGGCATGGCCCTGGAATCTGGAGAGGAGCGGGCTTTTGTGCTGCTTTACATAAAATGATATATGTAAAGGATGATGGAGAGGAAAACCTGAGGGGCACCCTGGCTTTCATACCACCACCCTCCTGGGAACTAACCGACTGCAGTGAGAACAAATCCCATCTCACTAGAGGGAGAACTCATTCACTGTGGAAAAAGCTGAACCAAGCCATTCACGTGGGATCTGCTCCCATAACCCAAACACCTCCCATAGGCCCCCCCCCAACACTGCCACTAGAGATCAAATTCCAGCATGGGTTTTGGTGGGGACAAACCAACCAGAGCAGTACGTGAACTTACATATTCACCCTCTTCCTTTTGAAGTAGATGCTGTCGCTGTACCCTTGTTTCGATGCAGAAACTAAGGTTTGTCGGGGAGGGCTAGGTAAGTTGCCTGGGATCCCACAGCCATAGAAGTGGATCTGAATACAGCCAGTCTGACTCCAGACTCAGAACTCTCAATCCCAGGATCACACTGCACTGTCATCCCAGGTAGTGGATTCCCCAACCAACAGGCACCCTGAGCATGGAGCATTGCTCAGTGCTTAAGAAATTCTGACTTATCCACAGATAATTTAGCAAGTCACGTTTCTCTGAATGATAATCATCAGGAACATTCTGTCATATTGGACATGCTGACATTTTGGGGGTGGAAAAATAAGTGGAGGGGAAAAAAGACTTTTAGAACAATACCATAACCAGTATACCACCCCCTCACTAACTACTCAAATCCAAACCCTGGCAGTCCCGTCAGCAAAGCAGTCTGCCAACAGGCCTCGCTGCAAGAGAAAAGGGAGAGAATAAAAGGGAGCTGCTACCATTTATCTTACTTAAACTCTTTACAAGGAAAATGTGATCTATAAATATTTTGGAGAAAAATACCTCAGAGTTTCTAAGCAGCACTTAAAGTTTCTTCTCCACAAAAACATGCCCCCAAATGCAATGCAACCAACTCAGTTCATATTCTAGAAAGCAGCTAATTAAATCAACTGTGTACAAGTGGCTATTTAACAAGGTTCTCCTCAATCTGTACTGAGGAGTGGGAGAGAGAATGAGGTGACTGCATTTTCTGTATCTTATTTGTATATAACATCCTATGTATTTTATTTGCTATATCCCTAACTCCACTATCACCACCAAAAAAAAAAAAAAATCATTGCTCAGTTTTCAAAATAGCAGCCTCAATGACATGTCTAGTAAAATATCTTAGCAACAGTGTCAATATTGTCTCACTGCAGCTAACCATATTAACATTCCACTCTAATCATGAATTCTCAAATATAAAATGGAATGTGAGTTACTTCATTCATTCTTTGAGCAGCACTCTTGGACAAAAGCCCTCTAACAGTTTCCATAAAGTGTCATAAAAATTAAACATCAAAATTATATTCAGTAGCTAGTACTTTTATATATCTAAGTTGCAAGTATAAACATGAGAACAAACAAATGTTGACAAGGAATCGGCATAAAAACAAGAACCAAATAAAATGCACTGACAAATTGCTTGGATCAAAAGGATTGTCCCCTTGTTATTTCTGTAATGGAATCCTTCACTTATCTACTTTTGTTTCCGTACTTCATGTTTATTTCTACACGCTGGCCAAGAACAGGGTTTAATAGGGGATGTGGGACTCTCCTCCTAAGAGTTTTTAAGAATCACACACAATGTGCATTTACCTAGCTCAGGCGTCCTCAAACTACGGCCCACCTTGGACATTTATCCAGCCCGCCAGGTGTTTTTGCCACCACTAGTGGTGGTGCTTAAATGAGTCCTGCTTAGCAGCCGACTCATCCCGGGGCCCGCAGTCCAGCTCTCCAACAGTCTGAGGGACGGTGAATTGGCCCCCTCTTTAAAAAGTTTGAGGACCCCTAAAGCTGGCTGGGGTGTGGAGACACAGGAATCAGCAGTTCCCAAACGTGGCTAACCATTTGAAAATCATAGGCTGGGCACAGTGGCTCATGCCTGTAATCCTACCACTCTAGAAGGCCAAGGCAGGTAGACTGCTTGAGCTCTCGAGTTGAGACCAGCCTCCCCATCTCTATTTGGGAGGCTGAAGCAAGAAAATCTTGAGTCTAGGAGTTTGAGATTACTATGAACTATGACTCCATGGCACTCTACAACTGGGAAACAGAGTGAGACTCTGTCTCAAAAAAAAAAAAAATCATTTTTTTTTTTTTAAATGCTTGAACCCCACCCCTGCTGAGTAATTGAGTAGGTCTTTGGGTATTGAGTCACAAGTGCCAAGGTCAACCAGCCAGGTTTAGGAATCACTGTACTATACTAGAGCCTGTTCTTGCTAAATCATGTGTGCACAACAGCTCTGAATGCATACTCATCTTTGCAGACACAGAGACTTCTAGCTTCAGATCCTTGCCCCTAGGCCTCATATCCCTGCCCCATCCCATCTCCTAGAAAATGCATACCCTCCCAGACTGATTACAGCAACTGTCCCCACAGCACCCTGCTAAGGACACACCTATGATCATACCATGGCTTTTTCCTCCACCTGCCAGACAGAATGGGCAAGGGTCACTGTACCATTTGCGAAAGGAGCAGAAAAGCAAGAATCATGTAGAGTTACTGTAAGTCATAACAAATGCAAACATTTATAAAATGCTTGCAATCACCCAGGCACTGTTCTCAGTACTATAATTCATTTAATACTCACAACAATGAAAAAGAAGTAGATACTGTTATTATCCCCACTGAACAGATGTAGAAATGGAAATACCACAGGCTGTACCCAACTTGAGTTGAACCCAGACAATCTGGCGGCTCTACTATGCACGGACACAGGGTTTCTCAGAGATGTGTGGATAGAAATACAGGTTCAAATTCTGGCCTTACCCCTTAGTCACTATATTGTCTTAACCTAGTTTTTTCACCTCAGATAATAAGCTATTGATTATGTGAGGTAATTTACCACACTGTCTGATACCCGGTAAATGCTCAATAAAAAACAACTTTCCACAGGTACTGTCGTATTTTCTCCAGATAATTCACTTCCTGGTGAACTGTAGTTCACTTACTGGTTTTTAGTGTCTTGAATAAGAAAGAGCTATCTCATCTCTCCCCCATAACATCTGAGTACCAAAAACTCCTGATATAAGTTTAAATATTTGCAAAAATATACTTTATTTTTCCTTACTTAATGGGCATTCTGACAATCAAGTATTATGTGTTTTTAAAAAAAATTCCCAATCTTCAACGTTAGCATTCTTGAAATTTTTAAAAAGACTACATTTCATTCGTCCCTCATAACTACTATCTGACACACAAGAGAGAGGATCACCTTCATTTTATAGGCAAGAAAATTGAAGTTCAGAAAAAAATGAAACTTAACTTGTTCAAAGAGAACTGCAGGCACATTCAGACTGGGACTCTTAAGATTTTTGAAACCAACCCAACAGAGTTCTTATTCATCTTTAAGACGCTGCTCCCATAAATCAGAAAGGATTTGAGGTACTGTGTAGGGAGTCCAATAACCATAGTAACAATTTAATGGATGGAAAGGCAGGGGGAACCCTCCAGGAGCTCTAATCTTCAGAATCTTAAAGCTAAGGATGTAGCTCTAAGAGGTTTAATCAGATTAGTAGAATCAAAACTCACACACAAAGCAGGGAAATAAAGAGAGCTGACCTCCCTGAAAAATGATTTGTAACCTCTCAGTTTTCAACGCTGAACTTATAGAATTAATACAAAATCCTTTACTTAATCTTATCAAAAATGAAAGATGACTTAGATGAATCTTTTTAGGCTTTATAACTCAACATTAAAGAGAACACATATGTTTGCCCTGCTCAGAACTTTAGTAAGTAATCCACAGTTAACCACTTACCAAAACATTAAGATAGCTACAGAACCCAACAAAAAAATAGGTAAAGAAACAGGCAGATTAAAGAATTAAAAAAAAAAAAGTATAAGAAAGAATTCAATTTTTTTTTTTTTGGGCGGTTTTTGGCTGGGGGCTGGGTTTGAACCCACCACCTCCATAAGGCATATGGGGCTAGCACCCTACTCCTTTGAGCCATAGGCACTGCCCTAAAGAATTCAAATTTTTATGTATTTTTGATAAATACTTACATGACATACACCATGTGCAAAGCAAAGGTTTAAGCACTTCATGAATATTAATTCATTTAATCTTCGTTAGTAAACCATAAGGCACAGAAAGGTTTAGTAACTTGTCTAAATTCACACAGCCGGTAAACTGTGTAGCAAGGACACAAACCCAGGTAGTATAGTTTCAAATAAACAATAAACCTACAGAAGTGTGTTTAAATTAAGAATTGCACTATTAATAACAACAAATCATACTGGTGAAGACTGATCATAATCTAGGTTGGTAAGGATTGAATAAACGAGTATATTCATATATTGCTGGGGGAGTTATATTTAATACTACCTTTCCAAAGGACAATTTGACAAATTAATTACAAGTGAACAAACTTGTTACTTAATAGTATTTCTTATTAGTCTATGAAAGCATAGGCAGTTATGCACAAGGAGTTTCACTCTAGAAATGAAATGGAGTAACAAAAAAAAATACAACTTAAGTGTCCATCAACAGGGGAATAATGAACTAAGTTACAGTATACCCATCCAATGTTATCCTGAGCTACATTTTAGAAGTCAATATATTGGCATTTGCTAATATGAAAAACACTTAAAAACGCATTCCAACAGCCTAGTTGTTTCCAGAATAAAATGCATGGTAAAGAATATGTGAGATCTGAAGGATCTGACGATGTATAGATATATTAACATATGCACATACATCCACTACAAGTATTTAGAAAGATCAGATAAGAAACTTAACATTATTGCCTTTGGGGAGTGAAAGGGAAGCAAAGAACAAATAAGATGATGGATGATGTTGATTCTTTTTCTTTAATACCCTCCTATAGTTTTTCTATAATTGCACTATATTTAGCTATTTATTACATTTATGGAGTTGGAACGGCTTTACCAAAACAAATGTTTTCAGGAAAGGATGGATTTATAGCAGTGGCAAGAATACTAAACAGAACTTAATTTTAAGATGCAAACAATTATTGATATTACACAGTGACTCTGAGTCTAGATTAAGACCAAGGATAAATCTCAGAAACAATCCTTCTGGGAAAAAGAAAAAAAAATAATCAAAATAAGCCTCCCCCAAGAGAGGAATTATAAATAAAGAAAATCTATTATCCTCTACCTCAGGAATGGAGATGTCTTCCTATGTTTTCCAAGAGATAAAAAAAAAGAAGGCCAGCCAGAGTGGCCAGTGGTACAAATAACTCATTTGCAATCAAAACTATAATTTGTTCCTTGAGTTATAGAAAGAAAGTAAAAAGGGGGTAAAAGGGGGAAAAAGAAAAAACCCTATACTTTCACCCCATCACTACTTTAACTAGCTATATGACTTTGGGCAGTTGTTCAATGCCTCTTTTCCCAAATGTTCCTCAAAAAATGAAGAAACTAAATTTATAAAATCATTCTAGATCTAAAACTTGAAAATGTAATTCCTTTATCTCAGTTTGGAAAAGAATCCCTATACATAATAGTCCAAGAGTATGCAGGCATGGAAAAGAGTTTGCACTTAAGAATATGACAATTTTTTGGCTTGGCGCCTGTGGCTCAATCGGCTAAGGCGCCAGCCGTGTACACCTAAGGTGGCGGGTTCGAATCCCTAGCCCGGGCCGCCAAACAACAATGATAGCTGCAACCAAAAAATGGCCGGGTGTTGTGGCGGGCGCCTGTGGTCCCAGCTACTTGGGAGGTGGAGGCAGGAGACTCGCTTGAGCCCAGGAGCTGGAGGTTGCTGTGAGCTGTGATGCCATAGCACTCTACCCAGAGGGATAGCTTGAGGCGCCGTCTCAAAAAAAAAGAATATGAAAATTTTGGTGGTGCCCATAGCTCAGTGGGTAAGGCACTGGCCACATACACTGAGGCTGGCAGGTTCGAACCCAACCCAGGCCAGCTAAACAACAATGACAACTGCAACAAAAAATAGCCAGGTGTTGTGGCGGGCACCTGTAGTCCCAGCTACTTGGGAGGCTGAGGAAAGAGAATCACTTAAGCCCAAGAGCTGGAGGTTGCTGTGACGCCACGGCGCTCTACCAAGGGCAACATAGTGAGACTCTTGTCTCAAAAAAAAAAAGAGAGTGCTCACTTCGGCAGCACATATACTAAAATTGGAACGATACAGAGAAGATTAACATGGCTCCTGCGCAAGGATGACATGCAAATTCATGGAGCATTCCATATTTTTTAAAAAAACAAATAAAAATGTTAAAAAGGAAAAAAAAAACACGAATATGACAATTCACTAAGAAGATGTTACTGGAACCGACCTTGTCCGCTGTTAGGAACTCACCAGAGTCAGGCTTCCAGCATATCTTGACTTTTTGCCTATGCGCAGAGGCTTTGGACAACCTGATGACTCATTCTAGTTGGTTTTATAGTTATTTTTGGTTTCTCTATTAAGTTACTGAATATAAAGCCAATCAGAATAGTGAAACTCTAGCCTCAGCACAAATATGGTATTTAGCAATGCAGACACTTTTATCCACCTAACACAGGCAATTTCACCATTAGTGACTTTAATGAAAATTCCCTGAGTGACTTTCTATAAAAACCCCACTACTACACCCCAACAGCCACACGAGGAAAGGCAAAACCCAGATTATTAAGCTTCTCATATCCCCAACAAAAAAAATGTACAAGGGCATGAAAAGATAAGGAAATCATTGAATAGGAAATAGAGATGAGCACTAAATACTTGAAGAGGTTTACTGACCTCAAAGAAATGCTGATTAAAAACAATGACATGCACGTTTTAACCTAAAAAACTGGCAATGATTATTAAAATCCACAACACACCCAATACGCTTAAGAATCATGCAAACAGGGCAGCACCTGAGGCTCAGTGAGTAGGGCGCTGGCCTCACATACCCAGGGTGGAGGGTTCGAACCCGGTCCAGGCCAAACTGCAACAAAAAACAGCCAGGCATTGTGGCAGGCAGCTGCAGTCCCCAGCTATGAGGCAAGAGAATCACCTAAGCCCAAGAGCTGGAGGTTGCTGTGAGGTGTGACGCCATAGCACTCTACCGAGGGCAACAAAGTAAGACTCTGTATTTAAAAACAAATAAATAAATAAGAAAAAATCACACAAACAGGCACTCTCACATGCTGCTTATACAGGTGGTGACCAGCAGCATTTCTGGAAAACAATTTGGCAAGAGGCACTAACAGCTTATAAAAAGTTCATTTCCATTTCCTTTCACTATTAGCACATATTCTCCTCAAATAATCAGAAATTCATATAATGGTAGAAAAATATGGAAACAAAATAGGCCTAAATAAAACCATAGCATCCTGATACAATAAAATATTGGGCTTTCATAGACTAGTGATATTTTAAAAGGGCAAAGCAAAAATATAAACTATTTTAGTTTTTTTCTTTATCCTTAAAGTATTTTCCAAATTTTCTACAATGAGCACATACATATTGGGCATTGGTTCAAAGACAAATTCCCTTTACTTCTCTGAAGTAGTTTAAAGGAAATCTTAACTATAACAAGCATTCTAACTGATAAAATACTGTGGCACTTTAGCTGACAGCAGTTTTTTCTTCCTTAGCAGTACAGAAAAAAATGGTGTGTTTTACAATCAATGGAATACAGGGCGGCGCCTGTAGCTCAGTGGGTAGGGCACCAGCCACATACATGGAAGCTGGCGGGTTCGAACCCGGCCCTGGTCAGCTACAACAACGACAACTGCAACAACAACAAAAAAAAATAGCCGGACATTGTAGTGGGCACCTGTAGTCCCAACTTGAGAGGCTGAGGCAAGAGAATCACTTAAGCTCAAGAGTCTGAGCTTGCCATGAGCCATGACTCCACAGCACTCTACCCATGGCAACAGCTTGAGATTCTGTCTCCAAAAAAAATACAGTATTACATACATAATAAAAATAAAGTACTATGGTTCTATTGTGTCCCCTCAAAATTCATAATGTTGAAGCCCTAACTCCCCAATGTGAGGAATTTTGGAGATAGGGCCTGTGGGGATAATTAGATTAGGGTGGGACCACACTAGGTGGTTACTGTGAGGCTGGGGCCCTCATGACGAGATTAGCACTTTCATAAGAAATACCAGAGTTGGCTCGGCGCCTGTGGCTCAATCAGCTAAGCCGTCAGCCACCTACACCTAAGGTGGCGGGTTCGAATCCCCAGCCCGGGCCCGCCAAACAACAATGATGGCTGCAACCAAAAAATGGCCGGGCGTTGTGGCGGGCACCTGTGGTCCCAGCTACTTGGGAGGCTGAGGCAGGAGACTCACTTGAGC
>CAUYQV010070037.1:0-16596 GCA_963574575.1 Galagoides demidoff
TTGAAGTGTGCTCCTCAATCTTCTCTCTTGGCTCTGCTCCAAACCATCAGCTAAGTAGCTAAACTTCTGTCCTTTCAGCCTCCTTCTGGACGGGAGCTTCTGTACAAAGCTGGCTGCAGTCCACCATCTTGGCTCCGCCCCTGTAGTTTCCTCTTTTCTGCTGATTTATTTCCATTCCCTCATCCTCTTTTATGGCTTTTATAAAATGTATTGAACTGATTTATGCACTAATGCTGCTTCCTTCTCCTGTTCTTGTGCTTGTATATTTACACCTTTTTAATTCCTTTGCTGTCATTTTAGTTGGGCTTTGAGATGAGATGGAAATAATCACAGGCAGTCAGTCTGTCATGTTTAGCCAGAAGCCTTTCTATTTAAATATTTGATTCTTCAGGAATTTATTTTTTTGCCCATCTTCATCTGTTTGTGAAATCCAGTGGCATTTATTTAGTATTAACCCTCCTTGACCTCTATGCAATATTTAAATGAATGAAGCCCTGCCTTTCAACAGTTTTTTTTTTTTTTTCTTTTTGAGACAGAGCCTCAAGCTGTTGCCCTGAGTAGAGTGCCATGGCATCACAGCTCATAGCAACCTCCAACTCCCTGGCTTAAGCGATTCTCTTGGCTCAGCCTCCCAAGTACCTGGGACTACAGGCACCTACCACAATGCCCGGCTATTTTTTGGTTGTAGTTGTCGTGGTTGTTGGGCAGGCCCAAGCTGGATTTGAACCTGCTAGCTCTGGTGTATGTGGCTGGCGCCTTAGCCATTTGAGCTACAGGTGCTGAGCCCCTTTCAGCAATTTTTAACATGACTTTCAGGGGGCAGAATAATCTAAAGCATTATGTTTTTTCTTTTTAATGGGGGAGTTAGACTATTAAATTCTAAGGACCTGTCCAGTTTGATATTCTTTATTTCAGTTTGTATGTCCTGAATAATTATTATATAATAATCTTAGGTGCAGTTTTTATTCCACGTATTACATCTTCTCAACTAAATTGTAGGCGCTTGAGGATAGGGACCACCTCCTTTGTGAATTCACTGATGATGATTTGCTGATTTGCCTTTCTGTGTTCTTGCTCATTAACTTCCTACTCCCTCAAACACATTGCCTTAGAAAATGCTTCCACATAATTCTTTTTATGACTTTTGTGATGTTGTAAGGGTTTCACTGTCATTTGCTTTGTCATTTTCTGAAAGTAGTACATCAAATGTAATTATCCTTATGGGTTCTGTACACAGTGGGAACTCTATAAATATTAGGCTGTATTGTGTGGGATTGTCATTCTTGCAAGTCAAATAGTCAATTATTAGCAGAGTTGTGAGGTTCAGACTAATGCTGATTGAATGATTTTTTTTTTTTTTTTTTTGAGACGGAGCCTCAAGCTATCCCCCTGGGTAGAGTGCTATGGCATCACAGCTCATAGCAACCTCCAACTCCTGGACTCAAGCGAGTCTCCTGCCTCCGCCTCCCAAGTAGCTGGGACCACAGGCGCCCGCCACAACGCCTGGCCATTTTTTGGTTGCAGCCATCATTGTTGTTTGGTGGCCCGGGCTGGGGATTCGAACCCACCACCTTAGGTGTATGTGGCTGGCACCTTAGCCGATTGAGCCACAGGTGCTGAGCCGATTGAATGATATTGTAAGAAAAGCAATGTCATTTCCTTCAACACATCTACTTATATAACATTTGGTCTTTCTTTCTTTTTTTTTTTTTTTTTTTTGAGTTAATGACTTATTGATAACCCACGTTTAGTTTTGTTCTCAAAGAGAAACATGTGGATGGTATGTGCCCAGGTGGACACACATATGTAAATAGCATGGAAGAAGGAAGACCTTTGTCTCTCCAGGAGATTCTGTGGGACCCAGGCACCTTGTCCGTATAAGGGGAGATTGTGTGTTCACATTTATGCTTGACAACACTTTGGAGATCATCTAATTTATCATTAACTACAAAGCTTATACCTTCTCTTTCACAAAATCTTTTTCTTAGCTGTATTAGAAAATTCCAAGATTAAAAATGATAAGAAAGACCTTCTTAACAGACTTAAGATCAACTTCTTTTATTTTTTAAAATTTGTGCAAACTTACATATACCTGTGCATCCTTCTTTCCCCAAGAGTGAGTACAACAGGGGGTCAGAACTGGAGGAACTCAGATTTAGCATTAGTAAAAGCTATCATACTTTATTGCAAGATAGCATGTTTGTTTTTTGATGAGTGTGTGACCCACACTTTACACTTAAAAATCACCTTTTTTTAATGGACCAGTGCCACTAATCATAGCTAATAAATACTCCTACAAACAGTATAACCCTCTTTACTTGAGGTATAAACTTAGGTCCCACTTCTTCACATATTTAAATTAAATGATTTTTTTCATCCCACAAAGTCATCATAAGAATCTCATACTCCTCCCTGGGGGGCCCCCCAATTCTTATGGTAAGTTCAGGAACCCCACGGTGAATTTTGCTTTTCTAAGGGAGTCAGTGGATTTTACTGTGGCCTCATGGTAAAGAGTCTCCAAGGGGAGTCCAGCATTTAGATGTCATTCCTGTCTTTGGGTGAGTACCACAATGAACAAGCGCATGGCTCCCTCACTGGTGGAGCTCAGGGTCAGGGCAGGGGCCAGAAGCCAGGGTTCTACTCAGCCTCAGTATGCGTGAACTCCACATATGTGAGTTCTTTATCAATGTATGGCCTCATCCTTTTCAAATTTACTTGTACACACACACACAGTGCCACTGTTGATTTTGCAGATTTGCCCATAGTGCCAAGGTTCCAAAGTTAGGAAAGATTTAACATCAGCATTGTTTTATTCCACTCTACTATTCCACTTTAAAGAAAATTCTTCTTAGCACATACTAAATTCATTTCAAGCCTACAGTTTGAAAAGCTGACCCTAGAGGACCTCTGCTATTCTTCCCTGGAAGTTGATTCTCTTTTGGGCCACTTTAGTTCATATAAGGGTATGTGTGTGTCTGTATACATACAAACATATGCATATATTATTATATGTAATTTACATATATAAACACACATATATGATTTAGTTTCAAACAGAAGAATATTGTGAAAAACTTTGAGAGGGAATGAGTAGAGAAAAGAAAGAATATTTTAAACAAAGATACATTGTTCTGACATTTAAATGTATGGAAATTTCCATCTTGTTGTCCAAACACAATTAAAAAAAATTCTATCTATTTACATTAGGGTCCATCTGAATAGAATTCCTGAGGACATAAGTGGGCCAATGGGCTTCTGCGAAGTAGATGAAATATGTAAAGGTTTCTTGTGTTGCAAATACAATTTTCCAGACAGGCTCAGTAATGGCTAACATTTAAATAATGGAAATGCTATCATCACAGAGTTAAAGGAATTTACCTCTGAAAGAATATGATGAGAGCATGTATACAACATTATATAAAATTAAAGTGATAGTAATCACGATTTCCTGAGAACACATCCGCTGGCCAACGTGGAAATGCTGAAACTTCATTCTTACTGATTTGAAATCTAAATTTAAGTATACTGTTTGGCTGTAGATATACTTCCTGAACACATTTGAGTGAATGAATCCCTTATTGGGAATGATATTGCATAAAGCCAAAGATGAGATCTTAGTTTTGAAATATTTTCTCTGCTGCAATCATATATCCATTTTGATTGCCTTGAATCTACTTCGAACAGATGTACAAAAATCAGAAAATCACTGTTCTGGTCATTTTAATCTTAGTTGTAGGCAGTTATTGAGTTGAAAGCTTAGTTTATAAGTAGGAATAGCTTGAATATATACTTAACATATTAATAAACATATATATATATTATATATACTTTTCCTATCATAAAGTACCTGTAGTGATTTTATAAAATACACATGGATCCAGCATAAATTGACTCTTGTCATGGCGCCTAACACTTTGTGAATAAAGGTTGTTAAATTTACATGCTCTTATACACATAGTTATCTAGTCTGTTGTCAAAAGACAATCTGGTAGAATTCATTCATTCAGAGCCATTTATTGATAATCTAATATATGGAAGGCACTTGCTAGCTAGTCACAATACAGACGTCAACAAGGCTGTTCTGATTGAGTATGCAGCAGGAGTTGATAGTGAGATACTCCTTTGTACACATTAGTGGCTACAGTTATTAATTTAAAATTCTGAAAGGAGAAAACACAGTTTGGTGTGTAACTATATTGTTAATCTAGAGTGAGAGGATTGAACACACTTACCTGAAGAAGGTAGAATTCCAGCTAAGAGCCTGAGAATGAGTTGCAGCCATCAATCAAGAGAATTGGGTTAGGTCAGTGGTTCTCAACCTTCCTAATGCTGCAATATATTTTCATTATTAAAAAGGGTTGAGAACCCCTGGCCATTAGGTGAGGGTGTGGGGAGTGTGGGAATCAGGAAGCATCCTGTATCACTGACTCTTTGCCCTTTGGGCATAAATAAGCTGTAGAATACAGAATCACTTCTAAACATTGGCCTAACCAACGATCTCTTCTGCCATTTGGGTATTTAACTAGGCAAACATGGACCCCAATGGGGATGGTCCTACTGCAGTAGTAGTCCTTTAGTGTGATCAGATTTCTACCTTCACCAGGTGAAGGGTCCTTCTGGTCATATTTGCCCCCTTGACACAAAGCTAGAACATGGATTAACCCTGTGAATTGTTGGCAGTACAAAGATCTCTTTGTACACAGTAGTAAACTCCGACTCAGCCTGCTTTCATGGATTTGTTGAGTGTAAGTTCCCTTATCCTAAACCATCAGATGTTCAAAATAAAAATGAAAGCCTTTATCAAATTTTTAAATGTCATACATCTAAAAAGATTATTTGTCTTTAAAAGGTTTGATTGCATTCAAATGACTAACATTTAATTATTTGATTTTTTGAAATAGTTATATATATGGAGACATGAGACAGAGAGACAGGGTTAAGGCTGACACCAGCTTGACTTGATTATGGGCATTGACTTGATTACTTTGCTGGCAGTGGTCTTAGATTTAGGAATAATCAGCTTATCAGCCAGAGATGATTTGCAATTTAGAAAGAATCTTAAATTTGGAAGAGAATATTTTGTAACAGACAGTCTTTTCCTTTAACTAATATGGTTGCAAACCCTTGAGTAGTATAGATGGTGTGAGCCTTGAGAGAATGTCCCACTCATGGTATTATGGCCTAGTAGGTTGAAGAATACTTTAATTCCCTTCACACACTGTACTGTTCCACAGTGGTTGAGAAATCTGTGTAAGTAATCCTGCCTCTTTAACCCACAGATTTCTGTAACATAATATCTTCTCTAGAGTCTCCAGGAAAATGTTGTCCATACTTCTTTTTTCATTCTTTCATAAAAGGCTTGTGACCATGGGGACCATTAGCATTTCTGAACTATGTGTTGGGACATGAGACCTACGATGTAGGGCTGTCTTGGGGACCTTCATTGGCCCGTATTTGCTACCTTAAGCATAGAGAATGAATCTAGAAATCAAGTACTTTGAGATCAATGTGGTTAGGAATGCTTGGGGAGAGGGTGACAAGTTAAAGATGCAGGCTCTTGGGCATAGTTACAAAAGTACCAAATCAATATCTCTTAAGTAAAATTTGAGAAAATACATTTTTCAAAAGGTCCTTGGGTGAGTCTAAGACATAATGGAGTTTGTAAAGCGTATCATTTTAAAGCGGGGGTTTAGTTGAGTTTTTATGGTGGTTATGAACTCCTAGCTTCAGGGTAATGATATGGGCAATAAGATTTTCTACCACTCAGTAACTGTAAATCTATCTTGAATGTTGTAGAAAGAAGAGTGAGAAGTGATGCTCTACGGGATGCTTAAAGAGTACCCTTATGCATAAAAAGGCCTACCTAGTTTCAGAGAAATCAGTTTTCTAAAGGTCAAATTGGAAATGTTTTGCCAAGGGCCAAGTGAGACTCTCTTTATTGGGAGTCTCGTATAGCTTGGAAGGTTGGATTCTGTGTAATCTGATTCGAGAAACTCCATTATAATTTTAGACTAATGCTGTTTAATGTAGCAATCCCCAAAAGTACAGTAAGATGAAATATTTGCCACAAAGAACTGCTGCGTAATTTTGGTAGGTGACAGGAGGAGATAGGGTGAGTCTGGGGGATTTATTGATAATTATAATGATCTTGCTTGTTTCATTATGGAGTGGATGGTAAGCAGATTTCTGACAGTGCCTAATAGGGAGAGTGGTCAAAACTCAGAGGAAAATTTTGTTCTACTGTGGAAGATGTCCCATTTTCTAGGAACTAGACTGTTATGTTTTAAACTTGATTTTTTGTTTGTTTTTAGTATTGTGTTGAGGCTTTGTGTAATTATATTCATAGTGGATATTGCTCTGTGGTTTTCTTATGATATCTTTGTTTGGTTTTTGTGTCAGAGTAATAGTGATCTCATAGGATGAATTGGGAAATGATCCCTTCTAACATTTTTGGAAGAGTTTATGAAGGATTGGCGTTGATTCTTTTTAAAATTTTGGTAGAATTCAGAGTAGGTCTTTTTTTTTTTTTAATGTGTGGGGAATTTTTTGAATGCTAATAAAATCTCTTTACTTACTTTAGGTCTGTTTGGATTTCCTGTTCCTTTTTAAAATAGTTTTGATAGTTTGTGTCTTTCTAGGGATTTTCCTTTCTATTTACTTCTTTTATTGTCATACAGTTGTCACAGTTTTCTTTACACACATTATATGCCTGTAAGGTCAGTAGTAATGTCCCCTGTTTCATTCCTGACTTTAGTAATTTCAGCTTTCTCTCTTCCCATCCTGGTCAGTTTAGCCAAAGGCTTATCAATTTGTTAATTTCCAAAGAACCAACTTTTGGTTTCATTGATTTTTCTCAACTTTTTAATTCTCTATTCCACTTGTTTTGAATATAATCTTTATTATTTCCTTCGCAATATTTGTTTTGAGCACAAAATATAGTTTTAAACACAAAATATAGTTTGTGTTTAAAATAGAAGTTAGGTTATGAATTGACATCTTTTTTAATATAGGTAGGTGCTTGCAGTACAGATTTTTCCATTAAATGCTGCCTTAGCTGCATCCAGAAGTGTTGTGTTTAGTATTCTCATTTCTGTCTGTGATTTCGTCTTTGATTCGTTGTTAAGTTAGGACTATTTTTTTTTTTTTTTTTTTGAGACGGAGCCTCAAGCTATCCCCCTGGGTAGAGTGCCATGGCATCACAGCTCACAGCAACCTCCAACTCCTGGGCTCAAGTGGGTCTCCTGCCTCAGCTACCACAGGCGCCTGCCACAATGCCTGGCTATTTTTCCATTGCAGCCATCATTGTTGTTTTGGCGGGCCCAGGCTGGATTCGAACCTGTCACCTTAGGTATATGTGGCTGGTGCCTTAGCCACTTGAGCCACAGATGCTAAGCCATTAGGACTGTTTTGTGTCAGTTCCACATAATTTTTAATTTTCCAAATTTTCCTTGTTAACAATTTCTAATTTTATTCCACTTGAAGAACCTACTTGATGTGATGTCAGTCCTTTTAAATTTATTGAAGCTTGTTTTGTAGTGGAACACAGTGGTTTTCAACCTTCCTAATGCCGCGATGTATTTTCATTGTTATAAAGAGGTCACCACCCACAGGTTGAGAACCGCTGGTCTGACATATGGTCTGTCCTGAAGAATGTTCCGTATACACTAGAGAAGAATTGTACCCTGCTGCTGTTGGGTGGAGTGCTGATCTGCTCTATCTATTATTGAAAGTAAGGTATTGGAGTTTTCAGCTATTAGTGTTCAATTGTCTATTTCTTTCATCAAGCCCATCAGTTTTTGCTTCATGTATTTTTGTGCTCTTTTTTAAAATGGTTGTATTTGCTATATCTTCATAAATTGACCTTTATGTCACAAATGTTCTTCTTTGTCTCTAATAAACATTCTTGTCCTAAAGTCTATTTTATCTAATATCAGTATAGCTATTTCAACTCTATTTAGGTTACTGTTTGCATAGTATATCTTTTCCATCCTTGTATAATACTTTTAACCTGTTTGTTGCTTTGAATCTAAATTATGTCTCTTGTAGGCAGTATTTAGTTGTCTATAAGGCATTCTGTCTTAATCCATTCTGTCAATCTCTGCCTTTTAATTGTAATGTTAAGCTGATTTATATTTAATGTAATTACTGAAAAGGTAAGATTTATGTTCTTCTTATATATATTATTTCTTTTTCTTCCCTTTATTATTCATTACTGTCTTCTTTATTTTTAATAGATATTTTTTAGGATGGAATTTTAATCCCCTTACTGTTTCTTTTACTATAGTTTATGAGCTGTTTCTCAGTGATTTCTCTGGGATTATAATTCACATCTAAATGTGTTATAATCTAGTTCAGATTAATGTTAACTTAATTTCAACTGTGTATGAAACATTTGTATAACTCAATTTTTCTATTGTGTTGTGATTGTCAAACAAATTATATTTTTATTTATTCTATATCCATTGATGTCATAATTTTTTAGGATAAAAAAATGAGTTAGAAATGATCATGTATTTATACTGTTTTACATTAATCTATATAAGTACTGCATGTTTCAAATTTGTATTCTTCTTATGAAATGAACTCTAGTGAATAATTATCTCATTTTCCCATTTTGAAAATAAAGCAATTTCATAGTAAGAGGCATCTAGTGTAATTAGCACATTTATTAAATATAACTCCAGCTAAAAGCAATATAACATGAGGAATTAATTGGGTTTAGCTTTATTATAAATAAATATATACTTATATTTGGTTAAATGATTTGGATTATTGAGAAAATGTCTTAAATTCCTCTTAGTAGCTTTATAGTTCTGTGGTCAGTAGCTATTAAGTATTATTTATGACATCACAAAATATATGCAACATTTTATACCTTGTTTTCTGGGCGCCCATATTTGATTCTTACAAAGATCTATGGCCTTAAGAAGCTTAAAGACCAGTGAGTCTAAACTATTAATAGACTCTCCTGGCATAAACATTCCACAAAACTTGAAGAGTGGGAAGGAGAATAAGGTCATTGGTCCATCGATGGCAGACCTGTGGGACCCAGGCAGGCAGTATGGTTTGTTCTGGTTTTGGTCTTGATCCTTGCCCCCAAAAGTCACATTACTTGGGTCCCTCGGGATTTGGCTTAAACACTGTGATTTCAGTGTGAATGTGTGGTGGATGCCCTCTGCCACTCCAGGAGCCCTACCTCACACCTTGGAAAGAATGCTTTTGATCTGTTATTTAAGGGATAATAACATTTCTTATGTTAATTCAGTCCTCAGGTCACTGTAGCTTACCTATTTCCAGTCATTTCATGGCAAATAGAAATTTTTGTGTAGAGGTGGCCCCTGTGTAGAGGGGAGGAGACCTCTATCAGAGGTGAGGATGGTCAAGTCTTCATTATCTCCAGGGTAGGTTAGATGAGATCCCGCAGAGTTTGGGTGTAACGCAGCCTCTGTGGGTGGCATGGTACTACTGCTGACCCTTCGCTCACACTAAAGACCAAGTAAGACCATCTGTATGTGTGCTTTTTTTGAAATTTTTAGAAGGAAGTATGACATACATGTAGTAAGTAGCAAAATCTTAGATGTACATCTTGATACATTTTTATGTACACACATATAAGCATTTAAAATCTGTGTTGTTGCTACTTAAGTGAAGCCACAGGTCATTGCCAGAATCTGCTGGCTCCCTGATGCCTCTTCCCTCCTTGGCTCCTCTCCTCAGCTCACTTTAGAATAGGTAGCCACTATCCTCATTCTAAGGCCACAAATGAGTTTCACTTGTTCTTGTACTTGATGTAAATGAAACAATAGAGGGTATACTGGTTTGAGTTTTGCTTCTGCTCATCATAATGCATTTGAGATTCATCCAGGTTGCTGTGTTCAGGAGTGGCTCATTCTTTTTCACTGATTTTGTATTACACTGTACAATCCTCACTCTCTATTTCTCCATTCTCCAGTCCAGTTGGTCTGTTTCCAGTGTTAGGCCATTATGAATAGGTTGCTGTACACACTCCTATACATGGCTTGTTGGACAAAACTTCTTATTCTCTTGGATGAATACTTGTTAGTGGAATTACTGTTGCATTAGGGTAGGCACTGTTTAGCTTTAGGAGATAGTATCAAATGCAGGCGTCCTCAAACTATGGCCCCGCCAAGGACATTTATCCAGCCTGCCGGGTGTTTTTGCCATTGCTGCCTGTCCTGCTTAGCAGCCGACTGGTCCCGGGGCCTGCAGTCTGGCCCTCCAACAGTCTGAAGGAAAGTGAACTGGCCCCTTGTTTAAAAAGTTTGAGGACTCCTGAAAATGGTGTTGCAAAGTTGCACCAGATTTACAGTTGCATCCACAAATGTGAGGTTTAGAATGCCTATATTTTTGAGTAATAAGTTTGGTGTTGCTGAGTTGTATTTGTTCATTGCTGGTTTCCCCAGAGGACTTCTGTTCATCTAATGAATGAATAATTTTATCCTCCTATATTTTACACATAATTGTAGGAACAGTTCTCTCAAGAACCGGTTGACATTTTGTGTTTGAATTAGGGGGTGGAGTGGTCACCATTTGAAACTCAGACCACAACTCACATGTGTGTAGGAATGTACCGGTGGAGTCCGTATAGATGATGGGACATGACTGTACTACAGATAGTTGCATGGATACTTTTTCTTCCAGTACACAGTTATGATTTAATAAATAAATTAAGAGGAAAAAACCCATAACACCCCCAAATAGTTGCACAGTGGTAGGGGTTCTTTGGAGTGCTACATTCCGCCTCCTGTCCTCTGGGAGCAGTATCTTGTGCTCATGTGAGTGGTCTTCCCTGGTTATATATGTGGTTGGGTTCACACAAGGCCCAGTGGCCGGGTGCATTCTGATGGGCTCAACCTCACCTTGGTTTCTTCTGACCCTCTGCCACTGGGCTGGACTGACACTGGGTTCTGGTCCCCAGCTCTTGCTATAGCAGCTGGCCCCTGTGTCTTTACCACTGAGTGTCAAGGGCAGCTCAGGGAATCTAACTTTCAGGTTTCTCTGCCTGGTTGCACTGTGCAGCTGCAGTGAGGTAGCTGTGCCCTCAGCTGGTGAGTGGGGGCAGCCCAAGAAGTGATTTTTTCAAAGAGTGCAGTAGAGAATACAGGCCTTAGCTCCCTCTGACCTTGACGTCACCCTCACTTCAAAGGGAGAGGGGGAAATTGGGATACATTTCCTTCTTCCTTCTTTGCCTCTTTTCCATGGATGGGAAGATTTTCCTCTTGGTTCTTTTATAGCCTCTTTGTGGCTGTTGTGGAGGAAGGAGGCATCTTCATCCCACTCTGGGAAGGAGGACTCTATGAGCTGGGGCTTCCATGTTTTATTTCCCTTGTTAGCCTGTGATATATTCAAGAGAGAAATAAAGGATTATGGGAAAATTTGCACTCAGGGCATCTTAATTCTTGTGCCCAGGATGGTTTGCATTAAGAATTGGGTACTTACCATCTGTTAGGGACTATTATAAGCCATTTCCATATAGCAACTCATTTAACCCTCACAAGGAGCCCATGAAGTAGATGCTATTATTATAGCACAGATGGAGAGACTGAAGCACAGAGAGGAAAAGGTTAGGCATTTTGCTTGAGATTACTTAGCTAATGAAATACAGACTTGATCTTGGAGGTCTGGTTCAGTTGTGCAGTGCAGTGTTCTTTCATCAGTCCTGGTGATGTTCTTCTGCAGGGTTGAGTTGAGAAAAATGTCAGGTTTCTGTAGTGGCTGAGGTGGGGAGAAATTCAGTATGGTCCAAAAAAGTGTTTATTGCTGTATGTGTCATTTGTTGCTTTATGTGTCATCATATTTATATCCTTGGTACCCTCTTCTTATCTTCGGAGAAGGTTTTTTTTTTTTAAACATACTAGACTTTCTTAAAATAGGGCACTCTGGTGCGACAGTTGCCTGTGTTTGGTTGTGTGGTGGTTTTATCCCTGCAATTTAAACTACTTTAATAAATCTGATGCTCAGAGTCCCGTGGGACCTGGGAAGGAAGCATTGTACCCTGGGGTCCTAGTGCCTCCAAAGAGAGTTTGGAAAATCGTAAAGAATTCCTGTATCTGAGTTCATTTCATGTCCTGCCAGATGAATATCTTACAAAATCTTTCCATCTCCTCCTAAATTGAGCATCAGAAGTAAAAGAAAGACGTGCCACCAAGTGTGACCTTCTGGGGAAGAAGAGAGCAAAGCGTGGATGTGTGTTGTGCTCTGACCTGGTTGGAAAGGGCAGGTTTCTAGAAAGGGAAGATGTGTTCTCAGCCCTCAGAGAACTCATGCATGTTCTATTTCTGCTTCTCAGCAACTTGCGTGTGCTAAGAATTCTGATTTCCACTTATTAAGCTTATACCAGTAATGCCATTTTCATCTTTCCAGATGCCTCTCCAGAGCTTTTAAATTCAGTTTTGCATGAGCCTTCCTAGAAATTGCAGCATTTTATGACAATTCTAATTCTTGCCCTTATTAAAGGGCAGCAATTGCAGGCTGCTCCCTAATATCTGTTCTTCCCTTTGTATTTAATTACTGAACCCTGATATTTTGCTGGGATAAGACCGTCTAGTTAAAGGTAGCATTTCTCAGCCTTGTGTGTGGCTGCATGTAGCCATGTGACTTAAGGCTCTGCAGTGGGAGAGGAGCAGACAGCATATAACACTTAGTGGTCTTCATCCTGTGGGAGGGGACGGCTTTTCTCTGTCCCCTTTCCCCTTCCCCACTGTCTGGATGTGGACACCATGGTGGGGGGAGAGCTGCGACCTTTACACTATGGCGTGGACTATTGCCATCTCATGGGTCCAGTATGGCAGAAAAGTCAGATAGGAAGAGCTGAGATTTTCTGCACTACCCCGCTGCCGTAGCACCCTGGGTTCCTTACGTTAGCACAGCTGCATCACGGAACAAGAGACTTTGATCTCTATAGAGGCTACAGCGGTTTTTGGCCTTTAAGCTTACAGCTAAGCCTGTGTCCTAAGATTTAGTTTGAACCCCTTGAAATTGCCATTTTTGTGTGTAAAGTAAAAATTGTCAAACATCAGTAATCTCATACTGACCAACTTAAGAATATACTTTCATTTATCCATTATTTCTGCCCTGAATTTTGGACCTCCTGTGGAAGGGGGAGAGGTGGAGAAATACTGTCACTTAGAACAAGGGATAAGGAGCAGGTGCTTGAGGACTTAGAAGTCACCTAGATCACCTGCTGAAGAGACTGTTCTCTTTGGCTAAGCCCTCTGTGGAAGCAGTGTGAGGCGTTTTTATTCTATATAGTCGGAGAGCAGCACTTTAGTATAGAAACTTTATCAATGGATGGAATTGGGGTTTGGCCCCTGCTTGGTGTTTCCTCTTGAATCATGATGTGGAAGGTCCCTGTGAGGTGGGAGGTCTTGTGCCCAATGGTGTGTGCCGATGATGCTCTCAAGACACTGTTTGGAGGTGGCCAAGACTTTAGAAAGGGTATCTTTGGTGGAAGGTAAGCTGTGGTGCTAGGATGACGGGACAGTTTGGTACAGCGTATTTGGAAGTGGTTCAGGATGGCGGCTTTGGAGTCCGTCAGGTTGTGGATTTGTGTCTTGACCATCTCACTTCCCAGCTGTATGGTCTTGGACGCGTTTCTCAGGACCTGTTTCCATTTTAGTATAATGCAGACAATGATGCTGATTTGTTCACACTGCCGTTAGCAGCAGAGCTAATATTTTAAGTACTGGCATAGGGCATAGTAATTCCACAGAATGTAAATGGTAGCTATTTTTATTTTCTTCGGATTTCACTGTCTTTCTCAAGGTGGCAAATTAGTGCTGTATTTATATGTTTTAAATCTTCCTTTAGAATAGATGGCAAAAAAGAGACTCTGAGTGTACATGTATAATCCACACATCTATTTGGACCAGTTGGGAGGCACCTTCTTTAAACTGAGAGAACCTGGTACCCGACACATATTTCCTTTGGTTGTAGGAGGTGTGCTAAAGCGGTGCCCCAGAACCATAGGGAGAGGCGGACCGTGTGACATCCTCTGCCTCTTCTCAGGCTCCCCCCAGGCAGGGCGTGTGGCCCTCGTCTTCAGCCGGGGGCAAATAGACCCTTGGAACCTTTTGAAAATCCCAATTCCCCTTCATGCAGAGAAGCAGCTTTAGATAAGACCAAGATAGACAGACATTTTCTCTCTCTTTTCTTCCAAGGTTCTCTACATAGCAGCTTCTGAGGCCCTTTGAGAAAAGTGGTGGGGCTGTAGGAAAGGATCCTGTGGTGTGATTTACAGACATCAGCATTGCCGGTGCTTCTTTGGGATAAAGCTTGCTCTGTTCAAGCTTCTGGAAAAGTCTCGTGGCATTTTCAGTATAATAGTCGTAAAAGGACAAAAACCAAAATCAGCCTCACTAGAATGTTTATTGAACCCAGACTATTAGAGCTGGAAGAGAAGAAATCAGAAGTGTGTCCTCAGACCAGGGTCATTTATTTAGTCCACATTGGCTGGGCGCGGTGGCTTACGCCTGTAATCCTAGCACTCTAGAAGGCTGAGGCAGGTGGCTCCCTTGAGTTCAGGAGTTCAAGACCAGCCTCAGCAAGAGCAAGACCCTGTCTCTAATAAAAATAGAAAAACTAGCCAGGTGGTTAGTGGTACACACCTTTAGTCTCAGCTTCCTGGGAGGCTGAGGCAAGAGGATTGCTTGAGCCCAAGAGTTTGAGGTTGCTGTGAGCTGTGATAATGCCAGGTACTCTATCTAGGGTGATAGAATAAGACATTGTCTTAAAAAAGGAAAAATACTTAGCCTACTTTGTTAAGTTGTGCAGGCAAGAACCTGCTGGGGATCGCTTTTATTTTCGATAACCAAGCTCTTCTGTTTGCCTGTGATTCATCTTGTCAGCAAAATCAAGGATTTAATAACCAGCTCCTATTTACTATCGTTTACCTAATAGGGTTAGTTAAACCCTCTGTCTGAGTCCAATGCACAGGAAAAATATTTGAATTACCTGCAGGCAAGGTGAACACAGGCAGGCTTGGTGTGACAGCCTGGGGCTAGTGGGTAGAATTCAGCTCTTGTTTTAATTGCTTCTGGATTCCTGCAAAGGACAGGTATGGAATTAAACTTTCTGCCAGCTTTTAGAAGTCAAAAGGGTATTTCCCATTGTGGCTGTGCCTCCCAGAATGGAGACTCAAGGTGTAGCATCAGAGCTGCACACAGAGGTTAGTCAGATAATCATTTTGTGGAACAAATACCATCCTGTGCCCAGATAAGAGATTTTACCTTCTTAAAAAAAAATCTATCATGGTGAGAACACTTTAACCTGAGGTCTGCCCTCTTAACAGTTTTTTAAGTTTGCAATATAGTATTGGTAACTGCAAGTACCATGTTGTACTTGCTTAACTGAAACATTATGCCCCTTGCTGAGCGATTCCCCATGTCTGCTTCCACACCAGCCCCTGGAAACCACCATTCTACCCTTTGACTCTATGACCTCAACTATTTTAGATACCTCATAGGAATGGGGTGTGCTGGGTTTGTCCTCCTGTGATTGGCTTATTTCCTTTAGCATATGTCCTCAAGGCTCATCCATGTTCTTGCATTTTGCTGAATTTCTTTCTTTTTGGGGGGCTGAATCACATTTTATTGTATGTATGTATCGCAATTTCTTGATCTCTTTATCTGTTGATGGGCTTTCGGTTGTTTCCACGTCTTGTCTATGGTGAGTAGTGCTGCAGTGAACTCGGGACTGTTAGTATCTTTTCAAAATCCTGTTTTTGGTTCTTTTAGATAAATACCTAGGAGTGGGACTGCTGGGTCATTGAACACGGTATTTGGCCTAATGTCTGGGTACTTGGCCGCCTGGCTTCTCTTTCACTCCCTGTCTGAGCTCTCATTCTGCTGTTTTGTCTTTGTACTCCTTGACTCTTGTCTATATGAACTCATAAGTTGAAATTATTGAAAGTTAAGGGTGGTACCTGTGGCTCAGTGGAAGGGCACCAGCCTCATATACCGAGGGTGGTGGGTTCAAACCCGGCCCCAGCCAAATTGCAACAAAAAATAGCTGGGCTTTGTGGCGGGCACCTGTAGTCGCAGCTACTCAGGAGGCTGAGGCAAGAGAGTCATCTAAGCCCAGGAGTTGGAGGTTGCTGTGAGCTGTGACACTATGGTATTCTACTGAGGGTGATAAGGTGAGACTCTGTCTCTTAAAAAAAAAAAAAAGAAATTATTGAAATTAAATATTTTTTGTTTGCTGTATTACTAAATGTTTTATATTCTTATTTATTTATTTATAACAGGCCAAGATGGACAGATCCATGTTTGCTTCTCGTTGTGATTTGGCAATGGAGAAGTCAGTTAGGCTCTCTAAATTTCTTTCTTTCTTTCTTTTTTTTTTCTTCTTGCTCTCAGTAGAGTGCTATGGCATCACAGCTCACAGCAACCTCCAACCTCCAACTCTTGAGCTTAAGCAATTCTCTTACTTCAGCCTCCCAAGTAGCTAGGACTACAGGCGCCTGCCACAATGCCTGACTAAGCCTCCCTAAATTTCACTGTCCTCATTTGTAAAATTTATAACACATTTAAATTAAAGGATCATTGAGAAAATTAGTAGATAAAGCAAGTAAAAGTC
>CAUYQV010070039.1:0-12766 GCA_963574575.1 Galagoides demidoff
GCCAAAAGCGGGATGTCTGGTCACCTTACTGGGAGGTGGGGGAGGGGGTGCTACTTGTTTGTTCCATACAGTTTGGCTCCTTCTGAGCTTATTGTCCTTGCCTAGAAGCAAGGGAGGGAGCCAGTCTCCTTTAGATACCGATTCCACCTGGGTAACCTTTCCCAGGAGGGGAGTAGGGAGTTTACATTAGCCTTTTCATTTCCAAATGAAGTTACATTAACCTCTTCATTCTCAAATGGAGTTACCTTAACCTTTCCAGCAGCCAAAAACCATATATTCCCTTCCCATTCTCCCACTGTTCCCTAGCTTGTCATGCATTCTTTCCAAAAATTGGGACTTTTTAAAAACCCCGCAGGACTCAGGACAAATTGTTAAAAATTGGGACTGTCCCACCAAAAGTGGGATGTCTGGTCGCCTTATCCTACTAGGAACAATCTTATCAAGGTAAGTCACGTAGCCAGTCCAGTGGCTCATGCCTGTAGCACTTTGGGAGGCCAAGGCAGGTGGATTGCCTGAGCTCAGGAATTCAAGACCAGCCTGAGCAAGAGCGAGAGCCCTGTGTCTAAAAAATAGCTGGATGTTGTGGCAGGTACCTGTAAGTCTAAGCTTTTCGGGAAGCTGAGGCAGGAAGATCACTTGAGTCCAACAGTTTGAGGTTGCTGTGAGCTGTGACACTACAGCACTCAACAACAAGGTGCAGAATGAGACTCTGTCTCAAAAAAAGGAAGGCTTGTAGTAACACTATAGTCCCAGCTCTTTCTAATTTCCTTTCTCAAAACGACTGCCTTCACTTGAAGCAGGAAGCAGCCTGGTTTTTTAAAGAATCCAGATTCTTAATCCTTTCACATAGTTGAAACTATACCAAGCATTGGTTTAAAGTAGCCATTGAAAAGATTCTTTGCAGAGTATTCCTGCCAATTCCAGAAGCCTAGTAAAAAAAATTTGTCGCCTGGAAGGTTATTTGCTTTATCTTGCCACGTTCTCTCCTCCCTTCCCTTAGGAGTTTGACTGGTCGTTTTGAGCAATTCTTACAAGTTTTTCTTCTATTTTTAGATTCTCTGACTAAATTTTCCCCAATAACAAGAGTCAGAGAGAGCCCTCCACTCCAGCCAAGCTCTGCTTTTTAGGTAGAAAATAGTTTCTCTTAGTGTCTGCAAATCAGCTTGAGGATTTGTAGCCTCCAACAACTGGATTGGTTTTCCATGGGCCCTGAAACTTTTGGGGATGTTAAATTTGGGGTTGGCCTTTCTTTCTTTCTTTTTTTTGAGACACAGTCTCACTCTGTTGCCCTGGGTAGATGGCCATGGTGTCATAGCTCACATCAACCTCAAACTCCTGGGCTCAAGCGATGCTCTTGCCTCAGCCTCCCAAGTAGCTGGGACTACAGGCTCCCACCACTACATCCACGTAGTTTTTCTATTTTTAGTAGACGTGGGGTCTCACTCTTGCTTAGGCTGATCTCCAACTCCTGAGATCAAGCAGCCCACCTGCCTTGGCCCCCCAGAGTGCTAGAATTGCAGGTGCGAGACACGACACCCAGCCTGGGGTTGGCCTTTCTACCACCTTGAGTGGGTAAGTGTTCATTCAGCTCCCACATGAATGGACTAGGTAAGTTCACATTTCATCACTAGATGAATTAAAAACTGTGGTAAAAAAGAATTATAATCTTCTCCTTGCAACTTCTATCCATTAATCTTACTTTTATCATATGGAGCAGAAATAACCCTTCAAATGTTTCATGAAATCCATCATTTCCTCTTTTAACCACCTCTTTGCTAGATGAAACATACCCAATTCCTAATCAGTCTTCAGTAATTTTTTTGGCCCTTGTCTAGATGTACTATAGTTTGTAAATGTTCACTTATAAATAAAGCACCTGGAAATGGAAACACTGTTCCCTGCGTGGTTTGACCAGAGCTGAGTACATTGGGAATGCCACTTCCTATGATCTTTTGGTGCAATTTTATGATCATATATACTTTAAAAAAGACTAAGTCACTTTTTCATATTTATTAAGCATCTACTTTAGGTCAAGTACCTAATATCTACTAAGCAACCTCCCCAAAGATTCAATGGTGGAGGTTCTCTGTTCTTTCTTACCCCATGGGTAGGGTGACCAGATTTTAACATTGGTAAGGTGGGACAACATGGCCAGGGTGGGGTGGGGTGGGGCAGGGGACAGGGCAGGGGACGGGGCAGGGCAGAGCCTGACAACAATGCAAACTATGATAAGCAGTTCTCGATAATCACTTCTCGGCAATTATTTGTTATTATTACAGTTTAACATTATAACATTAACAAAAATAATATAAAACTCATATTCTGGCGAAATAGCCACATGGCAGCTGAAAACCGTATAATTCCCTTCTTGTTCTCCTGCCTATTCCTGCATTCTTTCCAAAAATCAGGACTGTCCCACCAAAAGCGGGATTTCTGGTCACCCTACCCATGAGACCAGGAGATGATAAAGCTACCCTCTTCTAATCCTTCCTACTGTCATCTATTGTACTCCAGTTTTCTCCCTTACTGAGGACATCAGCACCTCACTATAGTCTCCCCTCCATCCCAACTCTGGCCACCATCCTGAGTGACTTTGATGTCCTTGTAAATGACCTATTTAAAAAATTCATCCTTTCAATCACTTTTGCCTCCACTCCATCAACCAACTCCAGGGATCCATTTTATCCTCAGAAGATGACTTCACCTCTTATTGCATTATGAAAATCTAGGCCATCAGATGCTAATACTTGTTTTCCTGCCCTGACTCAACCCTGCCTCTGCCATATAGTTGCACACCTACAAGTTCTAAGTTTATTTTTCCTTGCAAGCATAGACTTAGCTTCTCCAATTTAAGGCTAATTCATCTCTCTGTACTTTGGAGTCAATTATCTCTCACCCCCTTGAGAGGACCTTTCTTCATCAGTTATCCTCTTTCTCATCTATATCTTTAACCACTCCTTTTTTAATAGTTACTTCCCATTAGCATTTTTTTTGGAGACAGAATCTCACTCTGTTGCCCTGGGTAGAGTGCCATGGCATCATCATAGCTCATAGCAACCTCAATCTCTAGGACTCCGGTGCTCCTCTTGACTCAGCCTTCTGAGTAGCTGGGACTATAGGTGTCCGCCACAACACCAGGCTAAATTTTCTATTTTTTTTTTACTTTTTATTTATTTTTTTAATTTCAAATTCATAAAGAATTTATTTTTTAGACTATATTTGTGTTTCATTATTCATATGAACATGTAATTGTTTATATATTGGTTTCATATTGTATTAGGTACATTGGATTTTTTTTTCCATTTTTGCAATACTTTACTAAGAAGAATGTGTTTCAACTCCATCCAGGTAAACATAAAAGGTGTAAAGTCTCCATCTTTTTTTATGGCTGCATAGTATTCCACAGTATACATATACCTACAGTTAGTTTATCCATTCATGGGTTGATGGGCATTTTGGGTTGCTTCCACGATTTGGCAATTATAAATTGAGCTGCGATAAACATTCTGGTGCAAATGTCTTTGTGGTACAGTGATTTTTGTTCTTGGCTCAGCCATCTATAGCTCAGCAGCTTGGGTGCCAGCCACATACACCGGAGCTGGTGGGTTCAAATACAGCCTGGGTCTGCCAAACAACATTGACAGCTTAAAAAAAATAGCTGGGCATTGTGGCAGGCACCTGTAGTCCTAGCTGCTTGAGAGGCTGAGGCAAGATGAGGCAAGAGAATTGCTTAAGCCCAAGAGTTTGAGGTTGCTGTGAGCTGTGACGCCACAGCACTCTACTGAGGGTGATATAGTGAGACTGCCTCAAAAAACAAAAAAAAAATTATTTTTGTTCCTCTGAGTATATACCTAGTAATAGAATTGTGGGGTCAAATGAAAGGTCAACTTTTAGTTCTGTGAAGATTCTCCATACTTCTTTCCATAAAGGTTGTGTTAGTTTGCAATCCCACCAGCAGTGTAAAAGTGTTCCCTTCTCTCTACATCCATGCCAGCATCTGCAGCTTTGGGACTTTGTGATATGGGCTATTCTCACTGGGGTTAGGTGATATCTCAGGGTGGTTTGATTTGCATTTCTCTGATGATTAGGGATGATGAGCATTTTTTTCATGTGTTTCATTGATCTGTCATCTTTGGAGAAGTTTCTGTTCAAGTCTCTTGCCCACTTATAGAGGTTGTCGTTTGCTCTTTTCTTATTGTTTAAATTGAGTTCTTTGTAGATTCTAGTTATGATGCCTTTGTCAGATTCATTTTCTATTTTTAATACCGACCATCTTTCACTCTTGCTCAGGCTGGTCTCTACCTCCTAAGCTTAAGCAATCCACCCACCTTGGCCTCCCAGAGTGCTAGGATTACAGAGGTGAGCCACCGTGCCCATCCCATTAGCATTTAGATATGCTCAACTTTTGCTCCCTAAAAAAGAAACAACCACAACTTTCTTTCAACTCTATCCCAACTGGCACATGCCCTATTTTTCTTCTTTTATTGTCATGGAAGCTTTTCAAAAGTATAGATGCTTTCTCCATTTCCTCACCTCCTATTCAAAATTCAGCCCCTACTCTTGCTTTTCTGTCCCCAGAACACTATTGTTATTGCCCTTGTTAAGAAAACCAATGACATGTTAATTGACAAATCCAATGAACAATTTTAAGATTTTTTTTATTTTACTGAATCTCTCTCTGCAACATGTAACATAATCAATTGGCTGGGTGTGGTGGCTCATGCCTATAATCCCAGCACTTTGGGAGTCTAAGGCAGAAGGATCATTTGAGACCAGGAGTTCAAGATCAGCCTGAGCAACATGGTGAAACCCTGTTCCTCCAAAAATAACATAATTGATTTCTCTCGCCCTAATTGTATCCTCTGCTTCTCTTGAAAGTGCCTACTCCTCGGCTTTGGTGATGTTCCTCTCCTGATTCTCCTCATTCCTCACTGATTTCTCCTTCTCATGATCCTTTGTGGACTCTTCCTCTGCCACTAGAATATATTCCTAGGATTTTTCTCATTTAAACCTTTTCCCTAGATCATCTCATCCATCCCCTACTGTTTTATTTACCATGTGATTGACCCCCCAAATCTATAACTGTGGTCCCAGACCTCTCATGTGAGCTCCAGACTTGTATACTTAATTGAGATGAGACATGTAGAACATGGCACATACCATAGATATCTCAAAACCAAACTCAGTGTACCCCAAATTTATCTTCCTTACTCAAATCCATCCCTCCTCCTCTGTATACCCCCTACCACAGTTTGGTGACTCAGACTCTATTCACACTGTCGTCCAGGCCTGAAACTTGGGAGTCATCCTAAATTCTTCATTCAACCAGTCACGAAGACACATTAATTCTGCCTTGTAAGTATCCATCTGATATATCTTTCCTTTATGTTACTACATCATATTATTAGTCCACGCTTTCCATCATCTTATTTTTTTTCAACTATTCAAATGACTTTTTTTTTTTTGTGAGACAGAGTCTCAAGCTGTCATCCTTGGTAGCGTGCAATGGCATCGCAGCTCATAGCAACTTCAAACTCTTGGGCTTAAGCGATTCTCTTGCCTTAGCCTCCCAAGCAGCTGGAGCTATAGGTGCCCACCATGACGCCTGGCCATATTTTGGTTGCAGTTGTCATTGTTGCTTAGCAGGCCCAGCCTGGGTTCAAACCCGCCACCCTAGGTGTATGTGGCTGTGGCCCTGCCGACTGATCTACAGGCGCTGCCTCAAATAGCTTCTTAACTGGTCTCCCTTTTAATTCATCCTTCACACTGGTGCTGGAATGAGTTTTCTCTAATGCAAATCCTATTACACCATTCCTTTCCTTAAAGCCTTATCATGGCTTCCTGCTGCTTACTGGTATAGCTGCCCCACGTGCCTTACAAAGTACCTCACAATCTGGCCCTACCGACCATTCCTGTCTTTTTCTAATTTTTTTTTTATTTTTTTAGGCAAGTATGAAACAAAGCTTATCGAGGAGCAGAAAGGCTTACAGAGCAAGAAAGTTTTCAAAGAGGATGCATTCGCCGTAGACAGAGAACAGGCCTCCATTGCCAGGGCAAGTAGACAAAGAGGTCCCATTGCAGTCTCATCTCCTACCATCTATTCCTTATCCTCTTTGCCCAAGAATATCAGACTGAACACTCTACCATGCCTCCATGCCTTTACATACATTGTTCTCTCTGCTTAGAATGGCCCCTTATCTTCCAGCCAAATCTTCATTTGGCTTTCAAATTTGGACTCAAAGTATGTCTAGATAAATACACAAGAAACTAATGACCATGACCTACCTTTGTGGAGACTTGGGTGGCTGGGGTACAAGAATAGGAGGAAAACTTACTTTGCTCACTTTGTATATTTTTTGCTTTGTACCATAAATCTGAATTAGCTGTTCAAAAATAAATACAATGTCTTTTTTTTTTGTTGTTTTGGAAAAAGGCTCAGGGATCAGGTTCTTTAGAAAGTTATTTCCTCCTCCTCCTCCTCTGTAATTTTGTACTCCCTTCTTTGTGCTATCTCTGGGCCCGCTATGTGACCTTGAGATTAGAATAATTACATTGTGTGGTATTGTAATTTTTCTTTTATGTTGTCTATGTCCTCAAACGGTGAGGTACTTAAGGGAAAACACTGCATCTTATCTCTTATTGTTTCCCCAGAATCTAGCACAGTGCTCCATAAATGTTTATTGAATGAACGAAGAAATGAATGAAGTGTGGGATGCCCCAATTATAAAACAGAGTTCTCAAGCCTGTGCTCTTTCCAGATCTCCCTCACTCTGTCCTTTTGCCATGTGTTAAGGCTAAAAATAATACTTTACATTTATTCCTACAAATGTTATCCATCAATCCCCTTGTCAGGTTAGGCTCAACATTATCCAACACTGCAGTGGTTTTCAACCTTTTGTATCTCAAAGATCACTTGAACCTATGGTTAAACTTCCTTGGCACACGAAAAGAAAAAGACTTATAAAAAGAGTATACTTGCTGTGCTTTGAACTTGTTCTGAAAATAATTTAATTAATGATCTTTAAAATTTTTGGCAGCATGCCTATGATCTTCTCATGGCACACTGGTTGAAAATTACTGCAATATTGCCTAGATCATTTCAAAGTCCCTCCTACCTTTATGTCATTAGTAGGTTTAATATGTATTTGTATGTCCTATTTTGAGTCACTGGTATAATAACTACTATTTACTGATCACCTACAGTGTGTCAAGCACTGTACTAGGTGGTTTTACATATGACATTATCACAGCATTTGCTGCAAGGTGGATATTCTGATTCCTAGATTCCAGACAGGGAACTTGAAATCATTATGGTCAAGTGCCTTGCGCAGGGTCACATCACTAGTAAGTGGTGAAGCTGAGATTTGTACCAAGGTCTTTTGACTTCAAAATTCATGCTTGATTCATGACATTACACTGATTTACTTATTCACTTGTTCATTCATTTGGAGACAGAGTCTTACTCTGTCACCCTGGGTTGAGTACCGTGGCATCATCATAGCTCACAGCAAACTCAAACTCTTGGGCTCACATTACACTGATTTAAAAGGGGCTTCCCAGGGTCAGCACCTGTGGCTCAAAGGAGTAGGGCACCAGCCCCATATGCCACAGGTAGTGGGTTCAAACCCAGCCCCAACAAAAAAGTGCAAAAAAGAAAAGAAAAGAAAAATAAAAAGGGCCTCACGAGATTCACGAGATGATGCAGCTTAGAGCGGGAAGGGGGGAGGCGGGTGGGGGGCCTGGGCAAGCATGAGGCGGAGTTAGGGGCTAGACTGGGACGAAGCTGAGACTGGAATTTACAGTTGGCCAGAGGGCTCGGCCAAGCTGAGGTTCAGGGTTGGACTTCTGCGAGGAAGAGTCCTATAGAGATGAACAACGAGGCTGAGAGCCATGTGGGTCAGGAGAATACTAAGAATTGAAAGGTGGACCAAGGAAAAGACTGAGTGTAAGCCTAGTAGTTGTGATAAGAGCCGGAACAACGATGTAAAAAGGTTACCCAGCTGGGAGAGAGGACCTCTTCTGGCTGGTGTGGCATCCAACACTGATGCGTCTACTTTCTCCTCTGATGGTGACTTCAAGGAGACTGACAAGCAGGGTACTGGGCACATCATCTACCCCTTCACCCCTGACTGTGGCCACCACAGCCTGCACCTGTACCCTGCCAGCCACTGCGACTGTGATTTTAGGCTGAAGGAATGCTCAGAGAAGGCTAATAGCAGCAGCTCCCAAGATGCTAACGCAACCTGCTCCCGAGATGTAACCCTGACCTACTTTAACATCATCCTGTCCACTTGCTTGGAGCTCATCCCAGAGGAGGCGTGTGTGGAGTGATTCTGGTATGGCTGGTGCAAAAGCTACAGGCCTATCTCTGTAGCAGTGATCCACCACCCCATCTGCCATAAGTGTGGGGCAGATGACGAGGAAGAGGAGGAGGAAAACAAGCCTTCTGTCCTAACCCAGGTGGGGCCCACCGCCACACCCACTGACCCAGCCATCATCACAGTCACTGGTACCCCTGACTCAGCACCCATCATCATCTGGCGCTCTAACAGCCCCACAGGAAAGAGCCAGTGCAACAAGGTGATCAAGAAAGTAAAGAAGAAAAAGGAAAAAGAGAAAGATAAAGAGGAGGAGATGGATGAGAAGGTAAAACTGAGGAAAAAAGGCAAGAAGGGCAAGTTGACTAAGAAGAAAAGCCCGGTTGAATCCGAGTCTTCACCTCCAGACCTGAGACCGTCATTAAATCCAAGAGAATTGGCCAGGATGTCTGAGTCCATCCCAGAAATCTGGGAAGAGCTGGAGAGTGAGGATAGTTACAATGACCGGGGACAGGAGGACCCCTCCAGTGAGGATGTTGAGTCTTCTTGTCTAGGAAGAGGGAGAATAACTTGGTCCAGGCCAAGAAGCTTCCAGCCAAGCTCTTACAAACCAGGAAGGTAACCAAGAGGAAATCTCCCCCAGCATCAAACCCCACTCTCAGTTGAGGCCAGGGCAATCAAGGTGAAGAATAAATATCATCAAGCCTGTAAAAAAAAAGCACCTGTGGCTCAGTGGGTGGGATGCCAGCTCCATATACCAAGGGTGGTGGGTTCAAACCCAGCCCCAGCCAAACTGCAACAAAAAATAGCCAGGTGTTGTGGCAGACGCCTGTAGTCCCAGCTACTTGGGAGGCTGAGGCAAGAGAATCGCCAAAGCCCAAGAGTTGGAGGTTTCCTTGAGCAGTGATGTCACAGCACTCTACTGAGGGTGATAAGGTGAGACTATCTCTAAAAAAAAGGGGGGGGGGAGCCTCTCCACTGCTTGACTACTGAGTAGAGACTTCTTCAAAGTTGGCATGAATCCTTCAGTGCCTGGTTCTTATTGCTCCCCAAGGCAGCCATTCTGTCTCTAGATTGCTCTGATAGTTTTAAAAGTTCTTGTTTATAGAGAGCCAAAATTATGAATGAGCCAAACAAGAAATGGTCCCAAATAGGGTCTTTTGGCTTTCTACTGGAACTTCCCTTCTTCCTTCACTTCTTTGGCTACAGTTGTTCAACTAGTTACAGGCTCATCTCCACAAACAGCTTGAGCATTCAGCTTATATTTTGCCATCTCATATGCAAGGACATTATGGGAAACGTTGTCCAATGCCTGAATGAAATGAAATCTACTATAGCTATCACATTCTCTGATCTGCCAATCTAGTAACCAGATCAAGAAAAGGAAATGAAGTCTAGGAGGGATATTTGTTTTTTAACTGGGTAATTTGTCAGTGACTCAAAGTAATGAGTTTCCAGTGACATACTTTCAGGCATCATTGACAGGCTGCCAGAAAGATGATTTTGGGGCAGTGGGCTTTCTTCTGCTCTTCAAATGACATCTAAGTGGGCAATTAATAGGCAAGGCCTCCTCTCTTTGAATTGCACTGTTGTTTGCCCTTGGTTTTATTTAGGTTTCTATTTCAGTTTTGTTTTGTTTTGTTTTGTTTTGTTTTTTAGGACACATTAAAATTTGCTTTAATACTTCTTTGGGGAAGAAAATCACACTTTTAGTGAATGAGCAAAAAACGTTTTTACAGTAGCAGTAGGCTATTATTTTTATCTACCATCCCATGAATTCATAGGGAAGAGGTTCCAGTAGCTCAGGGAGGCACCTTGCCATTGAATGTGACAAAGCATTGATTGACTTTTGAATTCATTGGAAATAGGTTCCATTACTTTGTATCACTGTTACCTGGGGTCTATTGGTTATCCTGTGTGCTATGCTGTACACCTATTATGCCATGACCTCAAGGGTAATAAATAGGTTCTTGCACCTAAAAACATGGGTCCACTGGTACTTCTGTGTGCTATGTTATATGCTTATTATGCCATGAATTCATAGGGAATGGGTTCTAGTGGAGCAGGCTGGTGCTTCAGTTGAACCCAGGTACCTTTCTCTTTGGCTTCCTTCTTTTTCTGATCATTTTCCTCCACACATTTCAGGAAGCTATCTCAGCTCTTAGAGTGCTTAATATGCTCAATATCAACATAAATCCACTTGGCAAGAATCTTGCCCTTAACTTGTTTGTTTACAACAATGCCAACAGCATGCTGGGTAACATTATAGACTCTTCTAGTTTTGCCATGGTAACATTTGTGTGGCATGCCTTTTTGGACAGTATCCATTCCCTCGATGTCTACAATATCACCTTTCTTGTAGATTTGCATATATGTGGCCAAAGGAACAGCTCCATGTTTTCTAAAAGGCCTAGAGAACATGTATAGCGTGCCTCTCCTCTTTCCCTTTGTGTTTGTAATTTTGGTGAATTACTGGAAGATGGTGTCTCTGGCCAAAAGGCCCATTTCAGTTTTCTAAGCTTTTATTTTTTGTTGACTGTGTTCTGCCCTGACCCATGTTTCTTTTGCCTGGTTCATTCCCTAAACTCCTAAAGCCCCCTACCCTGCAACACACACACACCCTCCTTGTCTGTTGAGAATCAATCAGTGCATGCAGCCTCTGTCTCCTTCAGAAGCCTTCTGTGCTGTCCCCAGGCTGAGTTAATTGCTCCTCTTCCTGTGTGATGTATTAGAAGGTACACACAGTGCCTGCCACAAAGTAGATCCCCAATAAATGTTAGATACCTACTCCCCCTTCCTCCGTGAATACCTCTAAAATAGTGTTGATCACACCATATTGTATTTTCTTGTTTACTTGTCTGACTTCATCATTTGATTACAAGCTCATTTGTTCATACATTTATTAGCAGATGTTTATTGCATGTCTACTGTGTGTGCACACCATTCTGTAGGTAGGTGAGGAGGACACAATGATTTCTGAAAATTGTACTTTCATTGTGTCTTTTCATTGTTGTATTTATAGCCCTTAACACAGTGTCTGGCAAATAAAGTTGCTCATTAAATGTTTGTTAAGAAAATGTACTTCCTCAGAGTTTTTTTTTTTTTTTGTAGTTGTTGTTTGTTTGTTTGAGACAGAGTCTCACTCTGTTGCCCTGGACAGAGTGCCATGGCATCATCATAGCTTGCATCAACCTCAAACTCTTAGACTCAAGGGATCCTCCTGCCTCAGCCCCTCCACTAGTTGGGACTACAGGTGCATGCCACCCCACCCACTTAATTTTTCTATTTTTTGTAAAGATGGGGGTCTTGCTCTTGCTCAGGCTGGTCTCAAATTCAAGCAATCCTCCCACCTCAGCCTCTCGAGTAGCTGGGACTATAGGCTCACACCACCATGCTTGGTTCAAAAGGAATCATTTTTAATGCCTCTGAATGCTGTAGGAAAATTTAGTAAAGGAGAAAAAGGGCATTAGTTAAAATAGAAAAGCAATTGCTATTTACCTTTTTACCCTTTGGGCAAATGGAATTATTGCTAATAAAATCTAATGTTGACTTAAGTCAAATTTAGGATACCAGGGTGTTTTCATTTTATAGAGCTACTTGTATACTTGATAGTATATAAGGACCCCATTGTGTAACCTAACAATTTAATGTATTGATTTCATATTATAGACTTGAACTGAAAATTATCAAAGAGTATGTCCCAATTGTATTTGTGCTTTGACACTGATTATATATGTGAATTATCTAATGCCTAGTCATTTTGTTCTTTTGTAAGTTAGGATTTTCCTCTGTCACCCAGGCTGGAGTGCAATGACACAATCATACCTCAATGCAGGCTCAAACTTCTGGGCTCAAGTGATCTTTCTGCCTTAGCATCCTGACTACTCAAACTATGGTAGTATGGCACCATATGCAGCTAATTTTTCTTATTTCTTACAGATACGGAATTCACACTATGTTGCCCAGATTGGTTTTGAACTACTGGCCTCAAGCGATCCTCCCTCCTTGACTTCCAAAAACGCTGGAATTACAGGCATGAGCCACTACACCAAGCCCTGATGTCTAGAAATGGTAGCGTTCATTTTCTTTTCTTTTCTTTTTTTAAAATTAAATCAGAGCTGTGTACATTAATGCAGTCATGGGATACAGTACGCTGGTTCTATATACAATCTGAAACATATTCATCAAACTGGTTAACATAGCCTTCATGGCATTTTCTTAGTTATTGTGTTAAGACATTCATATTCTGCATTTATTTTTGTTTGGTTTTTTTTTTTGCAGTTTTTGTCCAGGGCTGGGTTTGAACCCACCACCTCCGGTATATGGGGCTGGTGCCCTATTCCTTGAGCCACAGGTGCCACCGTATATTCTGCATTTAGAAAGATTCACATGTACCCTTGTAAGATGAACCATAGGTGTGGTCCCACCAATCACCCTCCCTCCACCCA
>CAUYQV010070040.1:0-26476 GCA_963574575.1 Galagoides demidoff
CCTGGGCTCAAGTGAGTCTCCTGCCTCCACCTCCCAAGTAGCTGGGACCACAGGCACCCGCCACAACGCCCGGCCATTTTTTGGTTGCAGCCATCATTGCTGTTTGGTGGGCCCAGGGTGAATGCAAACCCACCACCTTAGGTGTATGTGGCTGGTGCCTTAGCCGCTTGAGCCACAGGCGCTGAGCTGGATTGACCTTGTCT
Organism: Galagoides demidoff; assembly: GCA_963574575.1. Taxonomy (NCBI): domain Eukaryota; kingdom Metazoa; phylum Chordata; class Mammalia; order Primates; family Galagidae; genus Galagoides; species Galagoides demidoff. The sequence continues at coordinate 204 of CAUYQV010070040.1, forward strand.
TGTGTGACTTCCAAGCAATGAAAGTTCCAGGGAAGCTGCTGCTTTCTCTCCCCCTCCAACAGCTCTACTCACCACTCTCCCCCTCCTTGCCCTGCACACTGGCCTCCCTGACTCAGACATTTCCTCTTTTAATTGGAGTCCGAGTCAGACTTCCTGCTGCTCGGGGTGGTGGCTTCCATGAATCTAATCATGACTGACAGAAAGTGGGTGATTAATTAGCTGGGAAGGCCGGAGGTGGGTGGTTGCCAAGCAGAGAAACAGAAGGAAGTTAGCCCCAGAGAGAAAAAAGTGCCCCCACCCCACTACACGCCCATCACCCAACACCAGCAGCTATGAGCTGTTGGCCTGAGGAAATCCTCACGTTGGCCCAGCTGTGGGTGGGGCATGGACTGGGACTCATTCTAGTCAAAAGTTTACTCTAAGGTATGATACTGAGGGTGGGAGGGGATCTTGCTTTGACCTAAAAGTAAGCCAGGATCAAATTAATTCTACAACTGAGAAGATGAAACCCCAAGGCCAGGGCCATCTCAGGTTGTATTCCTAGAAGTCTATCGCCCAACACAATGGAGGAGAGAGTCTACCATGGGCCAGGCTAGTTAATGAAGTCCTCACTTTGCCCCCCTCCTGTGGACTGGAGACCTGGTCCCAAGTCCAAGACCCTCCAGTGAGCCTATAGGGGCTCAAGTGCCAGAACTGAAAGGATTTTGAGTGCAGCGGATGTGGGGTTCATTCAGTTCCTGCCTTCATCCTTCACAGCTGTGTGACATTAGGCAAATCACACGACCTCCCTGAGCTTCCCTTTCTAAATGTGTAAAAGTGTGGTTGACAACACTTATTTCAGGGAGCTATTGGAGGAATGAAATAAGGCAATACAGACAAAGTGTCTGACCCAGCGCCTGGCACACGTAGATGCTCCGCAATCGTCAATTTTCTCCCTGACCTCTGACCCTCTCCACTCTGTGCTGGCCTCACTCCCCACCCACAACCTGTCCGCTCCTTTCTTGGTGACTAACAGTGTATCTGCCTCCCCCCCTGATGATTGCAGGGTAAGCTGTGTGACCCTGGTGAAGTAACTTCACCTCTCTGTGCCTGTTTCTGCATTGCAAAGTGAGGACACCAATAATGCTGACTTCATAGGGTTGTCCCCCCTTTCCACATTTAGAAAACATATTTTAGAATCATGACATAATTCCTAAATACGGGAAAGAATACATGTTCACATTTTGCCATTTGCTTCAGACTTTTTTGGTTTAAGAAGAAATAAAGTGTTAATGATTTTGCTACATCCTACCACCCGGTATTATGGTTTCTTGCACAAAGCCAGAGCCTGCAGGTTCAGGCTGGGACACGTTTGGGGCCAGAGCCTGCAGTATGAAGGAGCATGTATGGTCCTGGGAGGTCAGGCACCGTGATTGGTAACTCAGGGAGTATGTGCTCAGACAGACATGTGTTTTAGACAGATAACTTGGGCACATGTTGGGGGGGATGAAGGAGGGATGGGGAGACAGGCAGCAGGAAGGCCCACTATAATGGGGGTGGGGTGGGGTGGCTTAGACACTGTATAGACAGTGGGACAGAGCTGTGGACAGACAGACCTGAGGGCTTGTTAGAGGGTGGTTGGGGTGGGCATGGAGGGAAAGGGAGGGTGGAGATGAAGTATGGACCTGGGCTCAAGATTGTCGAGTGAATAGGGCGGCGCCTGTGGCTCAAAGGAGTAGGGTGCCAGCCCCTTATGCCGGAGGCGGGTTAAAACCCAGCCCTGGCCAAAAACTTCAAGAAAAAAAAAAAAAGCAAAACATTGTTGAGTGAATGGTGCTGCTTGTTGCTGCAGTCCTGGGGGCAGGAGTGGCCTAGGGCAGATGGGGCAGCATTGGTTATAGTGAGGGTCAAGGCCATGGGCCAGCAGCTGGTCAGAGATGAGCCCAGTGCAGAAGGAGCACTTGGGGGCTGATGATGAACGGGGAGCATGTGGGCTGGGGAGAGTGGAGGGAGAACAAAAGCTTGAGGACACCAGGATTTAAGGGATAGGCAGAGGACCAGCCCATAGGTATGCTAGAACCCAGCACTATATATATATCGTGTTTTTCAATCTGATCACCTAGACGGCTGCTCCCATGCTCTCTCAGACCTACTCAGATAGCCTGGACAACGAGATGATTAGCATCCCAGGCAGGACAGAATGGCAAGATTTAGTCTTGCTTCCAGAAACAGAGCACAATTTAGAACATATAAATTATTTATTTCTGGAATTTTCCATACTATTTCCAGATTGCAGTTGACTGCGAGTAACAGAAACTGCAAAAAGTAAAACCATGGATAAGTTGGGACGGCTGGACCTTAATGTAGTGGCTTAAAGCAAAAGCAACAGTCAGCATCTATAGCACAGTCTCTGTGGGTTAGGGGTCCTCAAGTGGTTTCCCTGGGTGGCTCTGGCTCAGACCTTGAGTCTGGGGCCAACAGGCTGCAGTTGTGAAAGTTGTCAGAATGAAAATGGAGGCACTAATGCTAAGAAAACCCTAACAAATAGAGCCAGGAAAGGTCACAAAGAGAGAGCTCTCACACTTGCAAACCTGATAGTGGAGAAGACTACAAAGATCACAGCCTTGCACAAAGGCCGTCACAAACTTAAACAAAAAATACTTCTTTGGCTTGGTGCCTGTAGCTCAGTGGTTAGTGTACTGGCCACATGCACTACGGCTGGTGGGTTTGAACCCAGCCAGGGTCTGCTAAACAACAATTACAAAAAAAAAAAAAAAACAGCCAGGCATTCTGGTGGGCGCCTGTAGTCCCAATTACTTGGCTACTTGGGAGGCTGAGGCATGAAAATCACTTAAGGCCAAGAGTTCGAGGTTGATGTGAGCTGTGATGCCACGGGGCATCATAGTTTACATCTACTGAGGGCAACATAGTGAGAGTCTGTCTCAAAAAAAAAAAAAAAACTTCTTCAAGGACATCTGCTCAGCAACTGCCTGTTGAACCTCAAATTGGCATCATCCTTGTTATTGGCCCTTGTAGCCAAGGGTGATGATCTCAAAAAATTATGTAATCCTTTTCATTTTTCCTTGAAAAACCTTTGTCTTCCTTTATCTCCCTGAATAGGCACATAATTTACTATGCCATGTGTGTTCCCACCACAATACTCTATTCCCAAATTAGCATCTTTTTTAAAGAACCTCTCTCTGTCATTTAGGTTGTCACTGTCAAGACGTTAGCCATGACTGCACTCATCTGAAGGCTCAACTAGGGCTGGAGGATCCACTTCCAAGGTGGATCCCTCACACTAATGACAATTTGGTGCTGGCTATTGGCAGGAGGCCTCAGTTCCAGACTCCATGGGTCTCCACAGGGCTGCTTGAGTGTCTTGAAATGGAAGAGAGAATGATCCTACAGCCTGTCAGCTGGAGCCTGTGCCAGCTGAAGCCTGAACCATTTTTTTGACCTCAAAACTAATTTTCTGTCATTTCTCTAATATCCCTCTGGTCATACAAGTCAGTCCTACTCAGTGTGGGAGAGTATCACTGGGGGTGTGAATACTAGGTAGTGGTCACTGGGAGAACCTTAGGAGTGCAGATTCTGGGCCATGTAGTGGCTATGCCTAGGGCAGCTTCCTAGCACCCCTGCCGTCCTGGAGAGAAAGGTGCTATATAACTCCAGCCCTATCTGGGAGGGAAGTAGTGTTGTCTCTCCCACCCTAGTGGGTGGCTGCCCCAGCCTTTCCCCAGATTTGCAGGGCTGGTAGGACCCTGAGGAAAACCCACCAACCCAAACTAAACAAAGGGTAGCAAAGGTTGACTCTCCTCTCCATCTCCCTTAGGACATTTGAGAATATTTCTATAATTGTGGTGGATTCTTTGATTTCCTTCTCTGACAGCTGTGGCCAGAGGGGCAGAGTTGGAGTCACATGTGATGATGGGATGTGGCCACAAAGGTACTCTTCCTAACACAGCTACTCCTGACAGCATTTAAAGAAAATGGTGTCAGAAAGAGCATGAGCTGTGGATAACAACAGGTTCAAATCTTGGCTCAAATACTTGCTATTCCTCTTTGCCCAAGACAACCAATTTCCTGATCCTCACTTTCCACATCCATAAAATGGAGACGATAATAGTGTTGTCAAAAGACGCAAATTTAGTTATAGATCTAATTGGCTTTTATTCACGCTTTGAATCAGGGCAGTCTCCATGTTGTAAAACAGAATGTGAGCAGCTCCCACTGGGCAACAGCAGGACAGTGGGCTTTGGATTAAGGAGGCAGCACAATAGAAATGGCTTGAAGAGTTTAAGGTCAGGTTGTAAGGGTTAAAGGGTGGAGGCAGATTTCCTTATTAGGCTGACGCAGGTACACTGGAATCACCTACATTCAGGACAGCCTGGTCTGCCTTGGGATCTACCTGCTTCCTTCAAGTTTCAGGTTGATTGTGCAACATTTGGCGTGAGGACTCCATCTTGGTCTGGTCTGGTCTTTTGGGGCCTAGTGCAGGAGCTCAATCAAAAACAATTCGGTTTCCTGTAGTTTTAACACTGCCTTCTTGTAGTGTTGAATGAAAACACGTGTGAAAGTCCCAGTACGCACATGACAGCAAGGGTATCTTTCTGGCAATTAAGATAGTGAAGCTTTATGTCTATAAGAGGAGGAGCAGAGAGGGACATATTACTCCTCCTGGGTGCAGGTGTGCCTTGCAGGCCTGGGGTCACAGTCTGGGAGTGGGAGGCCATTTTCAAGTTCCACTTGCTCCGTTGGAGATTCTGACTTCACCACATGACCTCACACCTGCCCTTTGATATCCTATTACAGATAGGAGTGGACCCTACCTACCAGGTAAATTGAGGCAGAAAAAGAACCAATAAACACATAAAAAGCCACCACTAATTTACACTATGGATACTATAAGACATCCTCAAATTCTAGAACCCAGCCTTTGAGAGTACTTAGGATTTGGTTCTGTCCTAGACAGCTCTGCAACCCCACCCCTGATATAGCCAGGCACATATGAGGTTGCTGAGCCTTCCAAGTGGATTAGGACAATTTCTCTGGGTGGTTGCGGCAGGAGATTGGGCTGGAGGAAGGTGGGGTGGTTCTACCCGATGGAACAGTGAGTGGGGGCAGGGGTGGCACAAGACCTGAGAGGCTCTGGGTGCTTGGTGGGGCAGGTGAGGCTGCTATGGGTTCTGGTCTCCACTTGAGTTCCTGCTCACAGGTTGCCTGGCAACCAGTGTTCATTTAATCACCATTGACTTTGAAAATAAAAATCAATTTCCCTTATGATAGGAGCCAGAGGGCCATATCAACTACCAAGTTTAAGCAGTCCAATTTTACTGCTCAAAGATTTATGAACAAGGATGTATACAGAGCACTATTTATAGTAGGAAAAGTTTCAGGGGTGGGGAGCTGAATCAAAATGCCTGCCTGAGGGGCCTGATTCAATTAGGGCCATTTCTTACGACAGAATAGTCTGTGGCTAATAAAAATAATGATGGAGATCTAAGTGTACTGACAGGGGAACATTCTCACAATGTAAGTGAAAAATAACAAGCAGGTTACGGAACAGTATGTGGAGTGCATTGCCATTTTTACTGAACAACAATGGAGTGTGTGTGTGCGTGGATGTGCCTGTTAATTAAACACATTCTGCAAGGACACACAGCACACTGTCAGCAACGATTTTCATTGGGGAATGGGATTGCAAATAACTTTTTTTGCCGTCTTTCTGTATCATCTAATTTTAAAAATAAAACAGACGTGTTACTTTTTTTATCCACAAAAACAATAATGTCATTTCTTTTTTCAGATGGAGAATTGCAACTGTGGGTGTGAAAGGAAGAGGCTCTTAAGAGGTCAGTGGGAGTTGAGACCAGTGGAGGCTGAGACATCTGGACAGTAGTGGCCTTGTCCGTTGGGCTACCATAACAAACTGCCATAGACTGGGTGGCTCATAAACAACACACATTTATTTCTCACAATTCCGGAGGCTGGGAAGTTCAAGATCAAGGTGCCAGCAGAGTCCATGTCTGGTGAGGGCCTGTTTTCTGACTCATAGATGGCATATCCTCGCTGTGTCCTCACATAGTGGAAGGGCCAAGGCCACTTTCCAGGGCCCCCTCGATAAGGGCGCTCATTCCATTGATGAGGGTTCTGGCTCCACGATGTGATCGCCTCCCAATACCAGCACACTGATAATTAGGTTTCAACATATGGCTTTGTGGGGGGCAGATATTTAAACCATCTGAGAGACGGCTGAGACCTCCTTCCAGGGCTATCAGAGACATTCTAAGTAGAATGTTCTCCTGTCCTGTCTGAAATGTCCAGGCTGAAACTGGGTACTTGATGGGGGGCTCTAGCCATGATGGAAGCTGAGCCAGATGCCTCCTAGGACCCCAGGAAGTGGGGGAGAATGAACGAGTTCACTGAGAGGGAGGACAGGAGAGCAGAAACGTCAGGTGAGACAAGATGGACCAGGGCTGGAGGCAGCAGAGGGCCTATCTCCTTACCCATTCCTCTTCCTCAAGCTCTCCCCAGCTGGTGTTCCCACAGGCTCTACACTCTGGTCTCATTCATGTTCTTGGCTTCAACTACCACCTTCCCTCCTCTCCATACCTGAGCCCATTGGAGGCAGCAAGGGAAGAAAGTTAGAGATGAGGGCAGAAGAGGTAGTAGCAGGAGAGGGGGTGCAGACCATGCAGGGCCACTGTGAGGAACTTGGCAACCACAGTGAGTCAGATATCTGTGGCTGCCCCGTGTTCCTAAAAGTCATGCTCAGTTACATCACTCTCTTGCCTGAGACCCTCCATGATCTTCCTTGTGCCTGCAAGGCAGGGACAGAGGCCTTCTAAACCTGGCTCCATTCTCAGCACCCCCCACCAATCCCATGCATCCTTGCCTTTGTATAAGTGTGCTTCTCTTCACAATGCCACCCCTCTTTTGTCTACAAGACAAACTTTTCTTTAAGACCCAGCTGAAAGATCAGCCTCCACCGTGAAGCCTTCTAGTTTCTCCAGGCCCTTGATCCTCTGTGCTTCCACGATCCTTTGTACACCCATAGACCACAGCACACACTGTGCTTCCCCATTACTGATACTGATTTGTCTGTATCCTACTCTTTGCTTGTGAGCTCTTTGAGGCAAATGGCTTATCCACCCCAGCTCTAAGTTCAGGGCCAGTACAGGAATGCTGAGGAGGAATCTGAGTGCTCAGATTCATGGACAGATAATTGGATGAATGGGTGATGGATGGGTGGATGGGTGGATGAGTGGTTGGATGAATGGATGGATGAATGGATGGATGGAAGGTGCTCTGGTCTGGATGATTTGTTTGGCCTTGCCAAGTCTCATGTTGAAATTTGATCCCCAGTGTTGGATGTAGGTCATAGAGACAGATCCTTCATGAATGACATGATGCCTTTATTATGGGAATAAGCGAATTCTCATTCTTAGATCTGGCATGAGTTGGTTCTTTTTTTTTTTAAGGGAAAAATTATGACCCAAGGAATTGGTTGTTCAAAAGAGTCAAACACCGTTGATTTTCTCTTTTCTTTCTCACTGTGTGATCTGTGCACCTGACTCCCTTCACTTACCACCATGAGTAGAAGCTTCCTGGGGCCCTCACCAGAGGCAAATGCCGGCACCATGCTCCTTGTACAGTCTGCAAACTATGAGCCAAATAAACCTCTTTTCTTTATAAATTACCCAGCCTTGTGTATTTCACTGCAGAAACATAAATGAACTAAGACAGATAATGGATGGATTGCATTGTTCCCTTCACTATATGGACATGTAATTTCTTTCTTCTTAAAAACAAAAGGAGAAACTCCCTTGTTCCCACACCCTCTCCTTCCCGTAATAGCAAAGCCCCTCCAAGGAGCTGACCACCATACCAGGCTGTTCCTCTCCTTCCATGCTCTCTCACATGCTCCACCAAAGCCTTGTTGAATGAGGTTGCCATTGACCTCCACACTGCTAAATCCAGGGGTCAGTCTCAGCTGTCAGCTTATTTGATCATAGCAACATTTGACACATGCCCTTCTTTTGAAACACATTCTTCTCTTGGCTTCCAGGAACCTTCGCTCTCCTGGTTTTTCTCCTATTCTGTCTCCTTTTCATCTCCCCAACCTCAGACCTTGGACTTCTTTTTGTCTGTTAAAGCTCCCTTAATGAGCTCATTAGTTTCACTGCAAATGCCTTCTCTGCCCCCACCCCAAATGTAGTCCTCTCATAACCTTCCCCCTCTGAAGAATCAGCAACTCCACCAGAGCCATCCTTGGCTGTTTCTCTCTCTCACCAATATCCAGATCTTTAGTATCTTGGCTCTACCTCCAAAACATGTTCAGAATCCAAGTGCTTCTCTCTCCCTCCATGGCTGCCTCTGAATCAAGCCCCCCCAGCTCTTGCCTACTAACTCTTCATCCCAATGTTGTCTTGCCCCTACTGTTTCTTCTTAGCTCGACAGCCAGAGGGACCCTCTTAATACTTACCTCCCTTGTGAAAAACCTTCCAATGGCTTCTCATCTCACTCATTGTGTTATCTGAGGTCTTCACAATGGCCCTCAGTGTCCTGTGGGGTCTGCACCCATGTCCCCCCTCTGACCTCATCTCTGATCACCTTCCTTTGCTGCCTCTAACCTCTCCTCAGCCACACCAGGTCTGCTCCTGTATCACAGAATTTGCACTTTCCATCTCTTCCATCTGGAATGCAGTGCCCCAGATACTCACCTGGCTCATTCCTTTATCTCTTTGGGATCTGGACTCAAATGTTACCTTCCCTAGTCACTCTATTTAAATTGCACCTCTAGGCTTTGTACCTGTAGCTCAAGTGGCTAAGGTGTCAGCCACATACACTGGAGCTGGCAGGTTAAAATCTGGCCTGGGCCTGCCAAACAACAATGACAACTACAACCAAAAAATAGCTGGGCATTGTAGTCCAGGTGGGCACCTGTAGTCCCAACTACTTGGGAGGCTGAGGCAAGGGAATTGATTAAGCCCAGGAGTTGGAGGTTGCTGTGAGCTGTGATGCTACGGCACTCTACCCAGAGTGATAGCTTGAGGCTCTGTCTCAAAATAAACAAGTAAATACATAGCACCTCTAGCATCCCACCTACCCCTGCTCTCTTGTTCTGCATAACACTCGTCACTGGTTTCACACTTAGAACTTACCTGTTTGTATGTTGTCATCTCCCTCCATTAGACAATTAGCTACACGAAGGTAGGGACTTTGGGTTTTTGTTTCCTGCTGCATCTTTGGTGCCTAGAACATTGCACAGCACATGGCCGGCTCCTTGTAAATGTGGATGTGTGATGCACCACACCACACGGCAAGTACTGTTGTCCCTATTTTTTTTTTTTTTTTGGATGAGGAAGCAGAAGCTCAGAGAGGTTTGTTAGCTCAACAGTGGCCACTCTAGTCACAGCATGATCTGAAGCTAGGCAGCCTGACTCCAGAGTATATATTCTAACTACCACGTGCTATTCTTTTGAGCCTCAGTTTTCCCATCTGTGAAGTGGGAGAGATCATAATAAAGCTGTCCTGCAGCTCCCACAAGGGTTGCTTCAGGCTCACGTAAAATGACATCCTTGTGTATATTTGTTCAAACAATAAAACTGGATAAAATGTTGACTATTGTCACTTTCTCTTTCCTCTTAGGAATTAATGTCCCACCGGACAGGAACTTAGAGATAAGCTAGTCCAACCCAGGATTTAAGGTAGGGATGAGAGGGACAAGTTCAGGACTGTCATCACTTCCAGGTGTGTGTCAGATGGCTTTAGATTAAAGGGCTGGTACCTCCTTGTAAGGAGCAGAATCTGCAGGTATCCATCTATTTTTCCATCCTTCCTTTCACTCTTCATCCATCCAAGGCCATGCAGCTAAGGAACCCACAGCAGGGGTAGGGGGATTTATGTTGCTCCCCACACAGAAAGCTAATTACTGAGACAATGGGGATTGTCGAGGAAGAAAGGATTTACTGCAGGAGATGCACCTGCCGGGAGGTGGAGACACGGGCTGCCTCAAATCCACCTTCTCAACCAACAGGGTCAGGGAGTTTTATGAAGGTGAAAAAGAATCACGCATGAGGGGAGTGAACATCATTACATGTTTGGAGTGGAGAGCAGGGCACACAAGTGCAGGGAGAACTCACGCTAGTACACACATCCCATGAACAAAAAAATGGTGGATAAATCCCTCCCAGGGTAGAAATTTTAGTATTATAATGAGTTGGGGGTTAATATTGGTTATTTTTTCAGCCTTGGTGCAGGCTCAGTGGGTCCTTGGGTACAATCAGCAGTGCATATCTCTTTTCTGGACAAACAGGTGGTAGAAGGCTCTGTAGTTATCTCAGGGCTGCAAGGAGGTTCTGCTGGTCCTGGGAGAGAAACTGGAGAGGGAACGCATCAGGGCAACAGAAAGTTACAAAGTTCTGGTCAGCAAATCTGACTGGCCTGGGACCTTGAAACCTATGAGAACTATAAAAAGAAATTTAAGAAGTGTTTTCTTGCTTATGGAGCCGGTCACAATGCATCCTTCCAACCACCTATCCATTCATCCATCTCTCTTTCCTACATCATTCATCCTTCTATCCATTATCCATCTACCTTTTAATTCTCCACCCCTGTGTCCTTTCTTTTGTCCGTCCCTTCATCTGTCAGTCCCTCCATCCTTCCACTCATCTATTAACCAACCTATGTCTCTTCCTCCATTTTTCCATCCAATCATTTCTCCAACTACTCATTTCCTCACATAGCCATCATTTTACACCTGTTTCCTGAAAGCCCGTTGTGAGCCAGACCCTGGGCTCAGCGCTGGGGACATGGGGACCAAAAAAACGTCCACCCTTGTGGAGCTGAAGGGGAACTCAGACAAGGGCAAGGGGATAAGGTGGCAAGGTACCCAGCAAGGCACTTGGTGCACAAGAGCTGAGGCCCTGGAGTTGGAAGTAACTTGCTGGCCCGGGAGCCCGAGCTATGAGTGACTATAAGGTTGGACGGTTAAGCTTGAGAACTCCTCCTAGACAAAGTGCTACATACCTCATTGCTGAACACCACGATGACCACCTTGGAAGTGCTCCCTGTGGGAAGCTATGCACGGACGCCAGCGCCTAGTCCACCCTGCAGAGCAATTATGAAACTCTTTTTCTGGAATGGTCATCAGCGCTGTTGTAGTGCAAGGACTGACAATGAAGTTCATGAACTCATCCTAGAAAAGGTGCTTTGAAGGGTGAACTAGTTGCTGGAATCAGTGCTCCGCTTCTCAAGGTGACTGTAGTGATATTCAGCAATGAGGTAGGTCGCACTTTTTCTAGGATGAATTTGCAAACCTACTTCCCTGACTTCATATTCTTCTCTCTTCACCATCTCTGTCTTTCTGAGAGAATTACTTAACCACTGTCAGCTTTGGGGATAAAATGCCAGGGTCAGGGCTACACGTGATGAGGACACCACACTGACTGGCTATCTTTCTGGGGTCATGATTTCCATGACACCAGCGCCCTGGGTCCGGAGGATAGGCAAGCCAGTTGGGTGCCAGTAGGCAGAGGCCATGCAGGGGAGGGAACAGATAATTCATTAGTCACGAAGGCCAGCCACGCTTTTCACATTAAGCCTCTTTATCTCCTTGCAATTGCATCCGATCAAAGCAATAAAAAGCAATTTGGTTAAGTGGTAAATTTAATCACGCTACAGCCATTCAGAAACCACTTAACGCCTCTGTCTGTGACAGCGCCTTGGTTCTGTGCTTATTTGGAAAGCAAGCTTCTTCCAATCACAAGGCTTTTGGGGCCTTGGCAACTTGGTTTGCAGAAGAAAATGACAGCACGCCTTTCTGGCTCAGCCTTTTCATCTTGAAGAGATGAGAGAGAGGGAACATGATGAATCTTGTTTTTCATCTCTTGCTCCCAACAATTGTGTGAGCGTAGGCGCACCTTCATCTCAGAGGCTGAAACGGGCTCTCAGAGAGGTGAACTTCCTGGCTGGAGTTCAAATGCAGGGATGCTTTTTTCCTGAGCCTTCACCTCCTATTCATTTGTATTATTTTTAATTATCGTATCTTCATATATTACCTTTGTAATTAAAATTCTTTCTGTTCTATTTACCCAGCCCCCCTGAGTGGTTCTCATTTTATCTCCTGATCTCTCTCAGCAACTTGCTCCCCTCCTCCCCGGCCACCAGGTTCAAGCCCATATGTCTTTGTGACAGGATCATTGCCACCCCCACCTCTGCCCCTATGATCTTTCTATACCTAATCTTGATGTCCTCTACTTGTCCACTGCATTACTGCCTGGAGGATCTTTCTAAAGAGCTGATCTGGCCAAATCTCTGTCCTGAAAACACTCCTGGCTCCCATCACCCACAGGGAGCCCTTCCCAAAGTCTCAGGAGGCAGTGAAGTGGCCAAGGAGGTGTCAGACTGCCTTTCCGTCCTGGCTGCACAGGGTACCCACCATCATGTTCCATGATGTAGCCACTGCCGTGTTCTGCCTCTCCTTGCTCAGAATCTATCCATGGCTCTCCATTCCATGCCGGGTAAAATTCTAGCATTCTGGGGTCATTCAACCCCCTTCACACTTCAACCCTAACCTGCCTTCCCTCCCACCAGACTGGCCCTTCAGCCCAAACAAAAGATGTACCTTCAAATATCAAATTGAGCAAGCTTCTTCCTACCTCAGGGCCTTTGCACACCCCCTTCCCTCTGCCTCATACTCCTCCCCCCAGTCTAGCCCCTGAGCCTGACGCTCTTTAGCTCTAAACACGACTGGCTGCCACTTCTCCCCTTTAGGCCTCAGAGGTAGACTCACCTCCTGACAGAGGTTGTCTAAGGTCAGGTTCATTAAACCAAACCCTGAGTTGGAGATTCTCAGGTGAGTGGTTTATTAAGAAGAGCTGGGCAGATGAGAGGTCTTGAGAGGAAAGGGTGAGAGAAATGGGACAGGCAGAGAGGAGAAGCTAGGCAAGCAAGTTTCAGCCAAGTCCCAGACTCAGCCTGACCCTGGGGCAACTCTGGGGAATGAGTTATATCTCAGGGTTTTTTTTTTACTCTAGTCAAGGGTCTCTCTAGGTCTTCACACCAGCCAGTGGCTACCAGCCCTAAACCCTAGGATTTGCCTGTCCCATAGCCCAAGGTAGTTCTCTGCAAAAATCAGGTGTGAGCGCCAAGAAGCAATTGGGCATCAGGTAGTGGGGAGGGCACACAGGACTGGATAAGGGGATCTGAGGGCCTCTGGGTGGGGCATGGCTTCCATCGACCATCCATAGCACAGCCCCTAGCCAGAGAGTCTTTTTCCTTACTTGTAGCTCAGCCTCTTGTTGCTTTCTTACAAATAACTGCTTGTGTTTTATTTACTTGCTTGTTTGCCTGTCTGTGGTCTCTCTCCTCCTGGAGAATTCAAGGGCCTTGAGAGCAGGGACCTTGTCTCTTTTGTCCATCATCATATCACCAGAGCTCAGCCCAACACTTGGAATTAGTGTTAACAGGCATTCATACAAGAAAAGCCATACAATCATCTCAAGAGATGCTGCAGAAGCATTCAATACTATTCAAATCTTTATTCTAAACCCCTCGCAAATTAAAAATATAATAAGGTTGCCTTAACACGCAAGCTACACAATACTGTTATATTTTACAATATAACTCTAGAGAAATTCCCATTAAATAATCCAGATTAGGCCAAATGTGGTGGCTTACACCTGTAATCCCAATGCTTTGGGAGACTGTGGCAGTGGGGTAATTTGAGGCCATGTCAGGAGTTCGAGACCAGCCTAGGTAACATAGGGGAGACTCCTGTCTCTACCAAAAAAATGATTTAAAAATTAGCCAGATGTGGTGATGTATGGCTATAGCCCCAGCTACTTGGGAGTATGAAGTAGAAGAATCACTTGAGCCCAGGAGTTCTAGGCTATATTGAGCTATAATCATGCCACTGCCCTCTAGCATGGGTGACAGAGTGAGACCTTATTTCTTAAAAAAAATTAAGTTAAAAATGAGGTGATCTATATCATTGTATCATCTATTAAGTTTACCAATTAACAATGACCTGAAAGATAGTATCTTTTTCTTTCTTTGAGATAGTCTTGCTTTGTTGCCCAGGCTTGAGTGCCACAGTCTCAGCCCAGTTCAAGGCAAACTCAAACTCTTGGGCTCAAGCAATCCTGCTGCCTCTGTCTCCCAAGTAGCTGGGACTACAGGTGTCCACCATGACAGGTGGCACATTTTCCTATTTTTAGTAGAGGCAGGGTCTTGCTCTTGCTCAAACTGGTCTTGAACTCCTGAGCTCAAGTGATCCTTCCACCTTGGCCTCCCAGAGTGTGCTAGGATTACAGGTGTGAGCCACCATGGAGGGCCTGAAAGATAATGTCTTAAACAAAACAGAAAATTTTCCCTCAGGCAAAAGAAGTGTGAAGGTGGAAAATGCAGGGCTGCTCCCTTGTCATTAGGGAACAAAATTTTTTCTGTATTTTTTATTCTCCAAGTGATTGGCTTTCATCCTTAAGTCTGCATTAGTTTCTGTTTGCTGCTATGACAAGTTACCACAAACTTAGTGACTTAAATAAGCACAATTTCGTTATCTTAATAGTCTAGGGAGCAGAAGTCTAACATTAAGATGTCATCAGGGGTGTGTTCCTTCTGGACACTTTGGAAGAATCCATTCCCTTGTCTTTTCCAGCTTCTAGAGGCTACCTACATTCCTTGGCTAATGGTTTCATCTTTCCAACTTCCAACACTGCTTCTCACTCTGACTCTCCTGCTTTCCCCTGTGTGTACTTATGTATAAGGACCTTATGGTTATATCAAGCCCAGCTTGATAATCCAGATAATCTCCCCATCTCAAGATCTTCAACTTAATCACCTCTTCAAAGTTCTGTTTTTGCTAACACATTAAGACAGGTTCTGAGGACATATGACATATTCACAAGATCAGGATATGGAAGTTTTGGGGAACCATTATCTTGTTTACTAAGGGACCCAAGAGGGCAGCTGGAGTTCTAGCCATTACATCAGTGTTTCCAGCCATCAGCAGAAGGGAGTAAACTACACTTTCCAGAAGTTCCACATAATAATTCCACTTAAATCTCATCAGCCAGAACTTAGACACATGGCCCCATGTAGCTGCAAAGAATGCTGAACAGCAATGTACTGGGCTAAAAGTTATCATTCTGTAATTAGATAGAAAAGGGAGAACGGAGGTTAGGTTAGGCAACTTGCAGGGTCTGCCACAATCACTGCCATTATTTGTTAATGTTTTGGAGGTTTTGGCTACCACAAAAAGGCATAAAGAATAGCAAGGGCTAAACTCTCAGAAAGGAATAGACACAGTAACATTATGTGAGGATGGTATAATTTACAAGTTCAGTGACTCTCTGTGGGGAAGGACCTCCTTAGAAAGGTTTTGTAGAACCTCTGGAGAACAGATGTCATTTGAAAATGCTTACTGATGGAAACAGAGAAAATGTGAATATTAAACAAATGAAATAAGATACCAGTAAAGTTTTGTGTGTTTAAATCCGGGCATAATTATTTTAAAGTTAACATGGGCTCAGGGAGAATAGCCCACATCACAAAGTCCCAAAGCTGCAGATACTGGTGTGGATGTGGAGAGAAGGAACACTTTTGCAATGTTGCTGAGACTGCAAACTAATACAGTCTCTTCAGAAAGAAGTATGGAGACTCCTCAAAGAAATCAAAATAGACGTTCCATTTGATCATGCAATCCCACTACTAGGCATCTATCCAGAAGAAAAAGAATCATTTTATCATAAGGACATTTTCACTAGATTATTTATCACACAGCTCAATTTATAATTGCCAAGATGTGGAAACAACCTAAATGTCCATCAACCCAGGAATGGGATAATAGACTGTGGTATATGTACACTATGGAATACTATTCAACCATAAAAAGATGGAAACTTTACATTTTTTTTATTAACCTAGATGGAGCTGAAGCACCTTCTTCTAAGTATCACAAGAAAAGCAAGTATCCAATGTACTCAATACAAATATGAAGCCAGTAGGTGATTTAATACATGCCCACAGAAGGAAAAACTCAATTCAATTCAAGATGGGGGAAGGGGAATGAGGAGAGGAGGAGGGAGAGGGGAAGAGGGAGAGAGGAGGAGGGAGCGAGATGGGTGTGCTCCCACTTAATAGGCACAATGTTAGGGTACATGGCACATCTTCTGGGTGGGGGACACAACTATAAGAGGGCTCCACCTAACAAATGCAAGCACTGTAACCTAATTGTTTGTATCCTCACATTAATCTGAAAGAAAAAAATAAATAGTTAACATGGCAAAATAAAGATAAAAATACAATTTTAAAAAGTTGAAAGGATGCCTGTAGCACAGTGGTTACAGCACCAGCCACATACTCCAAGGCTGGCAAGTTCGAACTCAACCCAGGCCAGCTAAACAACAATGATGACAACTGCAACAAAAAGTAGCCAGGTGTTGTAGCAGATGCCTGTAGTCCCAGCTAATTCGGAGGCTAAGGCAAGAGAATCGCTTAAGCCCAAGAGTCTGAGGTTACTGTGAGCTGTGATGCCAGCACTCTACCAAGAGTGACATAGTGAGACCCTGGGTACGTGTGAATCTCCCTAAATGTAGAATATAAATGTCTTAACACAATAACTAAGAAAATGACATGAAGGCTATGTTAACCAGTTTGATGAAAATATTTCAAATTGTATATAAATACAGCACACTGTACCCCATGACAGTATTAATGTACACAGCTATGATTTAATAAAAAAAAAAAGAAATATGGTAGGCTCAGTGGACATGGAGCCGAACAGAGGTTAGGATTGTACAGAGGAAAATGAAATACCTTATCTAGCATAGAAGACACTACTGTGTTAAAGTTGAAATTATCAGGAAGGAAAGTTAGGGTAGTTTAGAGAAAGGAAAAATTGACTCAAAATTGGAAAACTGCAATCTTGTATTCATCTAAAATAAAATTATATCAATGTCCTTATAGGGTGGTTAGTTTTGTAGGATGAATACAACTCACCAGTATATGAGATAAATAGGCATCTTCAACTTGTTTCTGACTACAATTTACAAACAACATCAGGAAAGTAAGAAAACGACAAAGTATAACAGGGTTGCATATCAGAAAGCAAAAGGCATGAATTCAATAAAGAATTAAGATCAAAAAAATTGAAAGCCTAGGAAATTAATAGAAGAAGCCACATCTACTTTAACAATCTGATTAATGAATCATAATTTTTCCCTCTGAGGCTAAAGCACAGAAAACTCAGCCACTTCCTAAAATTACCCTTTTTACTTCTCTCAGAAGAATCTTTTAAGAGCCCTCTTTATTTCTTTATTCCTCAGACTGTAGATGAAAGGGTTCAGCATGGGAGTGACCACTGTGTACATCACTGAGGCTATTGCACTGGAGTGTGAGTTGTGGGTAGCAGCAGAACTAAGATACACTCCTAGGCATGTACAATAAAATAAGGAGACCACTGAGAGGTGAGATGCACAGGTGGAAAATGCCTTATACTTCCCCTGAGTTGAGGAGATTGCACATATGGAGGAAACTATCTTAGAGTAAGAGTAAAGGATCCCAGCAAAAGTTCCACCACCTAACACTACAGCTACAAAATACATCACCATGTGATTAATAAAGGTCTTAGAACAGGCAAGGTGTATTATTTGATCAAGTTCACAGAAAAAATGGGGAATTTTCAAGCGTTTACAAAAAGACAGTGACAACACTAATAAGCTTTCTAACAAGGCATGCAGGACATTTATGAACCAGGACACCAGAACCAGCAGTGCACAGAGCCTGGGGTTCATGATAATTGTGTACTGCAGGGGGTGACAGATGGCCACAAACCGGTCATAGGCCATTACAGTCAGGAGGAAGTTGTCCAATCCTACAAAGAGTAAGAAAAAGTACATCTGGGTGATGCAGCCTGAATAGGTAATGTCTTTTCTGTGTGTCTGCATATTCATCAGCATCTTTGGGACAGTGGTAGAGACAAAACAGATGTCTACAAAGGACAGGTTGGAGAGAAAGAAGTACATGGGGGTGTGGAGGTGGGAGTCTGAGGATGTGGCCAGGATGATGAGCAGGTTTCCAAGCACAGTGATGAGGTACATGGACAGGAATAGCCCAAAGAGGATAGGCTGTAATTCTGGATCCTCTGAGAATCCCACAAGATGAAATTTGGAAATTTGTGTCTTGTTCACTGGATCCATGTTGTTGTTGTGACTACAAAATAAAGGGAAAGAGAACATGACACAAGGATGCAAAATAGACTGATTAGAAGTTCCATCATTTATATTGTATACTAAAGAATTTAATTTTTTGAGAAAAAATAATTAGTTATTTTTAAGTTGATAGATAAAGCTGTAGTGTGTACAACATGATTTTTTAAAAGTATACATTATGAATTGGCTATGTGTAGTTAATTGACATAGGCATTAATTAAACATAGTCATTATTTTCTTAGTGAAAACATTTTAACATACACTCTCTTGATTTTTAAAAAATGCAATTTATTGTCAATAACTATTGCCACCCTGTTTTCCAATAGTTGAATGTATTCCTCCTTACTCTAATTTTGTATCCACTGAACAACATCTGTCTTCCCCTCCAACTGCCCAACCCATGGTAACCCCATTCTATGAAGTGGTAATTTCTATATTTTATGTGTGAATATGATTCCTTTTAGGAGATCTCTTTTTATCTCTAATTAGGAAATTATTTCCCAGTCTGTTTTTCATGGAAGGCATGGATTTTCCAGTTTTTGTGAGAAAATATTTCACTAACATAAATTGAATTTTGATGCATTCCAGATACTATCTAGGCAATGAGTAAATAGTGTGATAAAACAAAAGTCCTTACAGTGTAATATTAAAGAAAGCAAACAAGCAAAACGAACAAACAGAAAAACTCCATGTCTCACCATGCCCAGTCCCTCACACCTGTGGTCCAGCACTCTGCCACTGACTTGCTAGCCATGATATGCCCACTGGCCATTGGTGGATTGAATGCTCACAATCCTTCCACCTGTATCCACTGCCTGGATAGCCTCATCTAGCAGCAGCTGCTACCACCATGGGGAGACCTGGCCAGAGCAACCTCTTACTGCACCCACCTCCATAGAGATGAACTTTACCAACTCTCAATCTGAGTTTCCAATACCAGCTTGAAGACCAACCTCACATCTGACATGAAGGAGAATGGACAATGTAGATCACCTGAATTGTAGACTCTCAGTGCATCTGTCCCTCTCCTTCCAGGTCAATATTCCAGAGTAGTATACAGAGGCACCATTTAGGGATGTCTCATTCTCCTCACTAAGTAGGAGTGTTCCCAGCAGAGGAACACAGGTATGCCACAAATCTATCTGCTGTAAAAGATGAAAAGAAACCAGCAAAAGACTTCTGGCAACATAAAGAAAAAAAAAACAAGATAGTTTAATAACCCCAAAGGATTATAATGGATCTAAAACAACGGACCCCAAACAAAAAGGAATTATTATTAAAATGTCACAAATAGAATTCAGAATATAGATGGCAAATAACATAAATGAGATTAATGACAATGTTGAAAACCAATACAAAGAAACCAAAAAACATTTTCAGACTTGAATGAAAAATTTACAAAGAGATAGGCAACATAGGAAAATAATGGAACTTCAAGAAATGAATCATTTAGGAAATTTTAAAATATAAGAGAAAGCTCCAAAAACAGGCTGACCTGAGCTGAAGAAAGAATTTCTAAGCTGGAAGACAAGGCTTTCAAGTTAACCCAGACAATCAAAGAGACAGAAAAAAGACTTAAGAAAAATGAGCAATCAATCAGTAAAATATGGGACTATGTACTATAAGACAATATACAAATTATAGATATTCCTGAGGGAAAAGATGAAAAAGTGAAAAGCATGGGAAACCTATTTAAGGGAATTACTGAGGACAACTTCCCTGCTATCACCTAAAATTCAGATATCCAGGTATAAGATGGTCACCAAACACAGGGGAATGCATAGCACATGGGACACTTCTAAAACATACAGTCATTAACCTGGACAAATTCAAAGTGAAGAAGAAAATTCTACAGTCTACAAGATGAAAGCAACAACTAACCTACAAGGGAAACCATCAGGCTAACTGCAGAGTTCTCAGTGGAAACCTTACAGGCCAGAAGGGATTGTAGCCCCATTTTTAGTCTTCTTAAGTAGAACAACTTCCAGCCAAAAATTTTGTGTCCTGAAAAGCTATATTTCATGAATTATGGAGAAATAAAGACCATCCAGGATAACCAAACACTAAGGAAATTTGTCACTACTAGACCTGCCTACAGGAAATGCCCCAAGTGCACTATACATGTAACAGAGCAATAGATACACACCAGTGTAAAATCACCTGAAAGTTAGAGGTCACAGCTCTTATGAAACAGTAGCACAAGAGACAAACAAAACAAAAAGGTATAATTCAACATGAATAGCACAGTATCCCACATACCAATATTAACACTGCACATAAATGATCTTAATGCTCTACTTAAGAGACATAGACTGGGCTGGGTTCGGGGGCACATGCCTGTAATCCTAGCCCTCTGACAGGCCAAGGCAGGAAGACTCTTTGAGGTCAGGAGTTGGAGACTAGCTTGAACAAGAATGAGACCCTGTCGCTAACAACAGTAACAAAACAAAAATAGAAAAATTAGCTGGGTATGGTGATCTGTACTGGTAGTCCCAGCTACTTGGAAGGCAAAAGAATCACTTGAGCCCAGGAGTTTGAGATTATAGTGAGCTACGATCTCTAGCCCATGTGAGAGAGCAAGACCCTATCTCCAAGCAAATAAACAAACACACAAGAAAGACACAGGCTGGCTGAATGGATGAAAAAACACAACCCAAATATATGCTGTCTCCAGGAAATCCAGGTAACTTGACAGGACTCTCACAGACTCAAGATAAAGAGATAAAAAAATATTCTATGCAAAGGAAAACCAAGAGCTATTATGTGTAGCCAGTTTCATATCAGATAAAGTAGATTTTAAATCAACAATGGTTAAAAAAGACAAAGATAATCATTACATAATGATAAAGGAAGCAATTTAGTGAGAAAGTATAATAATACTAAATATATATGCACTTAATACATTATGAACACATACATTACATTGTACTGTCTTCACCATTATGTTGAAAGATCCAAATGAGCAGGCATTTTCATGAGTGCATCACATGTCTGTGCATTCATGTGTGTTATGAAATAAAAATAATGTCAGGGGAATAAAACCAGGCTAAATATAGTGATGTCAAAGCAACTGTACTCAACAAAAATGAATGGAATCTCAAAAATTGAGGTATGTAATGAGAAATACAGTATATAATAATAATAATTTATGTGACAAATTGATAAAGCATGTAATTGGTAAAGACCTAGGCAAATTTTTTATGATATATAGCGTTCCTAGAATGTTCTGGCCCAGAAGATACTTAGATAATAAGTATCTGTTATATGTAAAAGGAAAATAAGTCTCAGTATGTATTGACATTCAGTATATAAGTAGGTATATTTCTGTTTAGTTGGAAAAGGCTGTATTAGTGGACAAAAGCAGGTATAAATGTCCATCTACCGGGAAGAAAATGAATTACGCTCCTTGTTTCATATTTTGCAAAGAACTAGCAGGTTTAAAGACCTTGGTGTATAGAACATAAATGTCTTAACACAATAATTAAGTAAATGAGGTGAAAGCTATATTAATTAGTTTGATGTAATCATTCCAAATTGTATTAAAAAATCAACATATTGTACCCCCACAAAAGCATAAATGTATTCATGATCTATTTGTAGATGACCTAGTAAAAGGCAATAATAAATAAAATTAATAATAAAATAAAGACCTTGGTGTAAAAGTAAATAATACTTTTTGGATGAGCTACAAAACTATGTAAAAAATCTACAGGGAGGCAGACCATCTTAACAAAGGCAAGAAACACAGAAGTAAGTAGACATATTTAACTAAACAAAAAGTAGGACTTTTTGTGTCCAAATGTCCCCCAGAAAATCAAGGAAGAAACAATAATCTGTGAACACTATTTGAAATGCTCAGAACTGAAAAAAAATAGTGTATCATTATATACAAATCAAAAGAGTAGTCCTATGTAGGAACCTTTGCCCATACCCAGTAATATTTTAATATAACAAGAAATCTCTTTCAAACACATCAGCCTGTGGAAAAACAAACATCTATCATGCAGAGTGGGGTTGGAACTTCTACACAGATTGCAAATGGCTTCCCTCTAATTTTGCTGGCAGAAATGTAAAGTGTTACAAGATCTGGGGAAAACAGTCTGTACACTGCTATTAATATTGAAAATACAGATATTCAGTAAATAAAAGTTTCTTAATTCCAGTACCACTCAAATTCTGGCCAGAACATTTTTTTTTTATTTGTCCTGTGCATTTTGCTATGTTTGTCAGCTCCCCTGTTCCCTAACAACCGCTCCCCAGGGTGTTAGCCAAACACACCATTGTTAAATGTCTCCTTGGTCCCAAACTCAACCGCAGTTGAGAACTACAGTTTTAATTTTATAATCCTCCCTAAAGAAAAAAAATCCCAAAATATTTTTATAGCATTGGTATAATAAGAAAAGCCACAACAAAATACAAAGAACATCTATGATACATCGTATATATGTGATACTACTTGTGCATTTGTATAAACACTATATGAATGCATATGTGTGCTAATATGGACAGTGAAGGTTTAAAAGAAGCTACAATATTGTGGAACAAAGGTGTGCATGAGGATACAGAGAGATTAAGTACAGTGAGTTCAAAAGAACTCCATGAAAAAAAATTGAAAATCTGAAGAACTTCAGGGAAAGATATGAGATGGTAATAATTTACTGACATCAAAATGGAGCACTAATTTAAGATCAAATCACCCATGTCCTGGAAATTAAAGAATATAACATGAAATCTGTCAAGAAATGGGGAAGAAGTAATTCTAATGTTGTAATTTCATCTTACATAAACACCAATGAATTCAAATATACTTACAAGAGATAAAGGACATATTTAGTCAGATAATAGAGTGACTTTAAAATTAGGGCCAAAATGATAGAAAATCTAGAAGTATATTGAATACAGAAAGCACAATAAGGATTAATAGAAGTATGAAAACAAGTTGAAAATGCATATGTAAAAGGTGATTTATTTCACCAAATAATGCAGAAGTACTGTGTACATTTATAAAGCAATGCAGGCACTTGATCAATGGATGAATTTGGCACACAGGTTCACAAACCTTCACACACTCCTTGCAAATACATTTTCACATGAAAGAGCTAAAGGACAAATGCCAAAATTGGTGAAAACTCTAATTATTAATAATTTTTAAAAAATGAAACCAAAACTGTGTAAAAGCTTTTCAGCTTAATTAAGTCCCATTTGTTAATTTTTGTTGTTGCTGTGATGGCTGCTGAAGTCTTTATCATAAATTTCAGCCATTAGAAAAGATAGAGACATTACATCTTTTGTATTAACCTGGATAGAGTTGGAACTATATATTTTCTTCTTAGTAAAATATCACGAGAATGCAGAAGCAAGATTCCAATGTATTCAATTCAAATATGAAGCCAATAGATGAGCTAATACATACCCACATAAGAGAAAAACTCAAACCAATTCAAGGTGGAGGGCTGGGAAATGAGAGAATGGGGAGAGAAGAAGAGGGAGAGAGTGGGGGTTATAGTGTATGGCACACCTCTTGGGGGCAAGACACAACTATGAGTGAGACTTTACCTAATGCAAACAATGTAACCTAATTCTTTGTACCCTCAATGAACCCGAAACAATAAAAAATAAATAAAATAAAAATGAACAAATCAAAGTAAAAAAATGCAATCAAAAACTAATACAAGTATTCTGAAGCCACTAAACAAAAGCAAAAACATGCACAGACTATTCACAATAGAGTGGTAAATGTCTCACAAACATAAAAATATGTTTGGCCTCACTAATAAGGAAATAAGTGCAAAGTAAAAGTGTTTAGTATATCACTTCTCATTTTTTAAAGTAAATTTTTATTTTATTTGAATACCCAACATGAGAGAAGGTAACGAGAAATGTTTACCTAATAAACTGCTGTTGTTAGGTAATATTTGGAAGGTATTTGTTGGCATAAATCTTTCTTATTAATATGGAAACATTCAAAAATACTCCATCTTAAAAATGAAAAAGCTCTTCCCTGTCTTTAGTTTATATCTCTCCACAACTAATATCCTATTTCTCTTCTCCACAGGGCTGTCCAGAAAGTTTACAGCCATAAATGTTTCCAGTTTTCATATTACAGACATGAATGGCCGATACTTTCCAAACAGTTCTCATATGTTCTATTTTTACTCACAGTATTTTAAACTTCCCATTTTAAAAATGTAATTGGTGGTCCGTTACCGTTACTTATCTGTCAGATATTGCCCTCCATTGCTGGGTTCAGTGCTCATGTCTCTTTTTTGCACCATAAATAAGTTCATGAATCAATTAATTAATAAAGGAAATAGGCAAACAAAGGCAATAATCTCTCTACTCTAGGCAAACTACATTGGCTCTAAAGTATATGTTCATGGCTTCCATTCTCCCTGACCCTTTCCTGGAAAACCTGCTGGGCTCTCAGACTCACCTTGATGAGTTTTCTGAAAGGAAGATCTCTATGTGAAAGTGAGAATTCTTCCCTATATGGCTGATGATGAAAACTCTAAGGCAAGGCAGGAAGAGAAGATGAACCATCAGACCCTAAACTGGATCTAGAACTTTAGAAGAAACAACCAAGTTCCGCCCAGCCCAAGGCTGCGTGTGCCGAGGGAAAAAAGCAGAGGTGATACATACCACTTTGTATATGTGCTCATTAGGCACACTTACCTCTTGTTATTCCAACTCTGAAAACATCTATTCCTCTGGGGCATTGCTCTGAACCAAAAGGAATACTTTTCGTGAATTCTTGCTCCCAAGACACCAAATTAATTGCGGGGTGAATCCAGTCTTTATTAGTTCTTCTCCTTGAATTTGCTTGCCTTTCAGAGGTCTAAACTCCTAACACCTTATTCTAATCCTGAGTGAAGATTTTCCCCAAAGTCTAAGCTGAGGTACTCATCTTAACTAGATCCCTCAGATCTCCAAAGCATTGGCTTGTCATGAGAGGTACAACCCTTGATATCTGGAGAGAACTGGTATTTCCCTTTTCTGCAAGGGATGAACCATTTTCTCTTGATATCAAACTGTGTGTACCATATCCATTGGCTTCGTGTAGCTTTTGCCAAAATGATTAGAAATTTGATATTTAGAGTATTTTTCTAGGGAGAAGTAAGATGATCACCAAGTAACAGCTTTCTTGCAACCAGGCATGGTGAAACTGGGGAGAGAAGACTCCAGGCATCTTGGCTTGTGGGATCTGCCCAGAAACATAACTTTGGGGACAGAGGGAGTCAGCAAGAGACTTTTGGACCCCCTGAGGAGGACAAAAGCAGTGAAGAATTGGCAAGTGGTTGCGTGTGCTCATTCAGTCTAATCCCACCGGAAGCTGTAAATACAGCAGCAGTGAGATTGCATAAACAAAGGCCTTACCTATGAGTTGTTTTGTTTTGTTTTTGGACTTGGCACTCAGTTGAATTACCTTGGGAGAATTTGGGTAAGAGTGCAGAGTACTTTAAGCATTATCTAGGGCCCCAGACTGAGCTGCTGAGCCAGATAGAGCTAATAGCATTCAGCTGTGGGCCGTGCAGAGCCCTTGTGGGAGAACTGCCCTGGCAAGCTCTGCCCTCAGGGTCACAGAGCAAGGATTGAATGAGAGACATTAGGCAAGTAATCTACTGACTGAGCATCCTAACGATGGGGACTGAGATGCCTTACAGCCTTGGCCCTCAGGGGCATAGAGTGAGATGGTTTTGGCACACTGGGTAAGTGGACAGCCACTTCAGGAGTGATCCCAGCAACAAGTGCTTTCCTGGGAAAGCTTCTGTATAGCCAAGTTTAGCAGTTTAAAGTGCCTTTTAAGTGGGTTAAGGAGAGATTTAGGCTCTCCAACCTTTTTGGAAGGAAGTATGGAGAATCCTCAAAGAACTCAAACGTCTACTCCCATTTGATCCTACAATCCCATTACTGGGCATCTACCCAAAAGGAAAACAAAATCCTTTTATCATAAGGACACTTGCACTAAACTGTTTATTGCAGCTTAATTTACAATTGGTAAGATGTGGAAACAGCCTAAATGCCCACCAATCCAGGAATGGATTAACAAGCTGTGGTATATGTATACCATGGAATACT
>CAUYQV010070045.1:0-26687 GCA_963574575.1 Galagoides demidoff
CAGCTCATAGCAACCTCCAACTCCTGGGCTCAAGCGAGTCTCCTGCCTCTGCCTCCCAAGTAGCTGGGACCACAGGCGCCCGCCACAACGCCTGGCCATTTTTTGGTTGCAGCCATCATTGTTGTTTGGCGGGCCCAGGCTGGAGATTCGAACCCGCCACCTTAGGTGTACGTGGCTGGCGCCTTAGCCGATTGAGCCACAGGCGCCGAGCCCGAAACTATTGTTTTTTTTTTTTTTTTTTTAATTTTTTGAGACAGTTGTCTTACTTTTCCACCCTTGTTAGAGTGCTATGGCGTCATAGCTCAGAGCAACCTCAAACTCTTGGGCCCAAGTGATTCTCTTGCCTCAGCCTCCCAAAAAGCTGGGACCACAGGCAATAGCCCAATGCCCAGCTATTTTTAGAGACAGGGTCTTGCTCTTACTCAGACTGGGCTTGAATTTGTGAGCTCAGGCAATCCACCTGACTTGGCCTCCCAGAGTGCTGGGATTACAGGTGTGAGCCATCACGCCTGGCCTAAGAAACTATTATCTTACCATGTTAGAGATGACAAAACGGAGAGATTGCTTCTTATGCCAGGTCACCCAGCTTCTGCTAAGAGGTGACCTGCAGATACTGCATTCTTCTTCACTGATGTTTTACATGTGACATGGTGGTCACATGCAGGGTTTAGTGTGTGTTTCCTTTCCTAGTTTTATTAGCTATTTATTACAGTGTAATGAATTACTGTGAAATTGTGGTGATTTGGCTTGGCGCCTGTGGCTCAATTGGCTAAGGCGCCAGCCACGTACACCTAAGGTGGTGGGTTCAAATCCCCAGCCCACGCCCGCCAAACGACGACGACGGCTACAACCTAAAATGGCCGGGTGTTGTGGTGGGCGCCTGTGGTCCCAGCTGCTTGGGAGGCTGAGGCAGGAGACTCGCTTGAGCCCAGGAGTTGGAGGTTGCTATGAGCTGTGATGCCATGGCACTCTACCCAGGGGGATAGCTTGAGGCTCCGTATCAAAAAAAAAAAAAAAAAAGGAAGATAATATAAAGTTGGTTCCTTGAACATAGAGGAATCTTAAGTTTTACTCAGGTTAGAGCTAGCAAACTTTCTTTTTAGATTTTTATTTATTCCAGATACTTGTCAGGATGAACCATTGTAAGAGCTTTTTTTGGTACAGTCTTGCTTCATAGCCCTCAGTAGAGTGCTGTGGTATCACAAAGCTCACCGCAACCTCCAACTCCTGGGCTTAGATGATTCTCCCGCCTCAGCCTCCCAAGTAGCTGGGACTACAGGCACCCGTCACAGTCCCCGGCTATTTTTTGGTTGCAGGTCAGCCGGGGCTGGGTTTGAACCCACCACCCCACCCTTGGTATACCGGCCGGTGCCCTACCCATTGAGTCATAGGCGCTGCCCTGTAAGAGTTCTTCTGCCAGTCTCTTCCTCACTTGTGGGCCCTACATTTAACCAATTTGTGTGTTTGTGCTTGGATACCATATATGTAAAAATAAGAGATGAACATAGCCTATTGGTGAATGCTGTGTTCATTCCTTATCAATAAGGCTGCCAGGATACAAGACAACAATGATTTCCAGAGTCAAAAGAGGTATCGTTTAATTCAAATGAAACACTAGTTAAGGGCGAGGTCAAAATCATGCAGAAAAGTTCAATAGTAGACTATTTGGTTATGGCATCAGCCACATACACCAAGGCCGGTGGGTTTGAACCCGGCTGGGGCCAACTGCAAACAAACAGCAGCCTGGGGTTGTGGCGGACACCTGTAGTCCCAGCTACTGGCAGGCTGAGGCAAGAGAATTTGCTTAAGCCCAGGAGTCTGAGGTTGCTGTGAGCTGTGATGCTACAGAACTCTACCAAGGGTGACATAATAAGATTGTGTTTCAAAAAAAAAAAAAGAAAGAAAGAAAGAAAGAAAAAAGACAAAAGAGAATACAGAAATTTAATGCTTTAGTAAAGTGTCACTTCATATTATATGCCACAGCTGTAGCCATTAATACTGACGGCCTTTTCAAAAAATGTAATTGTTATCATATAGATACTTTTTTTTTCAGTTTTTGGCCCGGGCTGGGTTTGAACCCACCACCTCCAGCATATGGGGCTGGCGCTCTACCCTTTTGAGCCACAGGCGCCACCCAATTGTTATCATATAGAGAAAGATTAAAGTGCTCCTTAAATGTAATCTTAGCACTCTGGGAGGCTGAGCAGCAGGATCACTTAAGCCCCCGTAGTTCAAGACCAGCCTGAGCAAGAGTGAGATCCCATCTCTAAAAATAGGGGGGACATCAAGGCAGGCAGCTGTAGTCCCAGCTACTTGGGAGGCTGAGGCAAGACAATCACTTGAGCCCAAGAGTTTGAGGTTGCTGTGTGCTATGATGTCACGGCACTGTACCAAGGGTGACAAAGTGAGACTCTGCCTCCAAAAAAGAAAAACCCCCTGTAGTCATAGTGTAAGTGCACAAGTGAAACAGAACTATGTATAACCTGAAAGCATCATCAAGACCTAATACTGGGAATTTATGATCATGCAGTTACTTTGAAAATGCCGGCTCGGCGCCTGTGGCTCAATCGGCTAAGGCGCCAGCCACATACACCTAAGTGGAGGGTTCGAATTCCCAGCCCGGGCCTGCCAAACAACAATGATGGCTGCAACCAAAAAATGGCTGGGCGTTGTGGCGGGCGCCTGTGGTCCCAGCCACTTGGGAGGTGGAGGCAGGAGACTCGCTTGAGCCCAGGAGTTAGAAGTTGCTATGAGGTGTGATGCCATGGCACTCTACCCAGGGGGATAGCTTGAGGCTCCGTCTCAAAAAAAAAAAAAAGAAAATGTCAACCTTGCTAATGAGAGTGGCATGGGGTAAGCTATAAGGAGAAGAGTCAAAGGAGGAGGGACTAACCCGCACTGCTCATGCCCCTTCCCCCACACACAAAATGTTATTAATGCTGATTGTGCACGCTAGTTGAATAAACTTTAGGTTTCACCACCAAGTTACAAAGTTTTGAGAAGGTGACAGTGAAAACACAAGCACACTCTTTTCCACTCCTGAAGGCTGCAACTAGCACAGGTACTTATTGGACCCTGCCTCCCTAGACCTTATCTAAAACCCCAGCAACTCAGCCCACAGACAAGCAAATGGTGCTAGCAGTTCAAGATCTGCTTCTTGCCACACCAGGGCAAGTTTTCTTCTTTGTGTGTCTCAGGTGATGAGTTAGGGAAAGGGGGGGGGGCTCTTTTAGGCACTGCCTGTTCTTTTGTCTTTGACCCATCCCAACATACTCCTGACTCATGGAAGAATCTGAAGGCTTAAATTTGTTCCCAGCCTTATGAACAATCATCCTTCAATCCATGAATATAATCCCTAACCCCCTACCATCTCCCCTGGACCCCTAGCTCCCATCAGCCTCCCTATGCACTGCTGTCACCAGTGATAACTTCCCACCCCTCTCTCTGGTCTAAAGGCAAAATTGCAAGATTCCTGCTCTGGAATGACATACTCCTGCCTCCCTTACTCATAGCTCCCTTCTGTCCTCTTTCTTCCTGGCATAGCTTAAACCCTATGTATCACTTCAGTCCTTCCTCACAATATACAAACATTGCTTCCTTTATTGTATGTGTATGTGCCCAGTAAAACCAGAGCCCTAAAGATTCTAAATGTCTGACTGTTCCATGGCTGTATTGCTCAGCTGCACACAGTCAGACAAAACTGAGTCTCTTGATCAGGGTTTCTAAGTCTCAGGATCACTGCCTTTTGGAATCAGATAGTTATATGTTGTGCAGGGGGAAAGCCTATGCACTGTAGAATGTTTCTACCCACTAGGTGCCAATAGCAGTTCCCATTTAAGTTGTGACAACCAAATGTTTTCAGATGTTTCCAAGGGTCTAATCTATCTAGAGCTGCCCTCAGTTGGAACCTCTTATAGATATTCAGGGTCACCAACTTTAGGGTAGGCCCTCAACACCTCCTAGAGTCATACCACATATTCCCGCTCACCCAAAATACAGGGTGGCCTTATATAGTCCCACCTCCTCTTACTCTCAAGCATCTTCCACTTGCAAAATGAATAGGGACCTACTGAAGGTCCCTCAGAATTTATAAACAAGAAGAGGCCTGTCATGGCTAAGGTCACTCTCAACAGCTCTGCTTTTCATTCTAACATCACACACACTACATACATCTTTTATTCTTTCCACTTTCCATTAAACGCTGTCTTCCTTGTAATTAAACGTGCTCAGTTCTAACCAATCACATAATATATACCTTCCCCATGCCAACTTTGTATTCAGCTGCTTGCTGATTGGCTGTTTCCTTCAATAAAATCTTGTCAAAGAGAATCTACTCCGCCAGCCCCACCCCATCCCAGAGGGCAGGATCCCACATTGCCAAGGATCTGCATAGGAAGGACACAACCAAGCACTTTCTTACCTTTGTCTTAATTGTTCCCACAGCAGGATTTAACAATTTCTTCCTGGAAACCCTTTCCCCTTCACTCCTATGATGTAACTCTTTAAGGCAGGGGTGTCCAACCTTTTGGCTTCTCTGGGCCACATTGGAAGGAGAGTTGTCTTGGGCAACACATTAAATACACAAAACACTAACAAAAGCTGATGAGCAAAAAACCCCCAAAAAACAAAACCCGTCCGTGCATAATTTCCTTGATATTCATTGCCAAAGATGAGCAAAAAGAATTCTCATAATATTCCTAACTCCTAATTATGCGGGGAGTGTTTCAACATCATCGAGCAGATCCCAAGTTTGTAATCACTAACACAGAAAATGTACATATCTAAGTAGTAAAATGTCTTTTTGGAGGAATGTTTTTAACTATAAAAAAAGGGAACTTAAAACTAGTGGGATATTTGACATTGTATTCGAGAAACTAATGCATCAATATCTGGTTCAATGGAAGTAGTTGCAATTCTCAGTGAGTTCTCAAGGTGCTCATCAGATATTTTGGTTCTAATTTTACTCTTCATGTGTTTCATTCTTGAAAATAGCTGCTTGCAAATGTAGGTACTGCCAAAAAGCGACGACATGAATAAGGCATGATTGTGAAGCAAGGGATATTTGTCTCTGGGAAGACAGGACCTATAAAAGTCCAGTAAAGAGACACAGTCAAATTTTTCTTTAAGTTGAATGTCAGACTGAAGCCCTATGCATTCCATTTGGAAACTGGCAGGTAGCGCATTTATATCGACTGAAAATGGAGTCGCAAATGCACCAAAATAGTGATTATTTTCATGGAAATCTTGAAATCTGCTTTCAAATTCTTGTATCAAATTGAAAAGCAAGGCTGCATATTTTTCACCTTTCACAGGACTATGTTTAGCCAATGTATCAAAATGCATAAAATTGTTTGCCTTAATTTCAGCTTGCCATAACTTCAGTTTCATTATGAATACTGTTATGGCATGAAACGGTGTATTGATAAGCTGGTTTTCACCTTGAAGGCAGATGTTTAACTCATTTAAATGAGTGCTTAAATCCACTAAAAATGCTAAATCCGTAAGCCAATTTTCATCATCCAGTTCTGGCACAAATTTGGTTTTTGATATCATGAATGACTTAATAACATGTCGCAAATCATAAAATCTTTTCAATATTTGGCCTTGACTTAGCCATCTTACTTCTGAAAAGTAAATGATGTCGCCATAGTCAGCATCAATACTTTCAAGGAATTCCTGGAAATGGTGGTGATTCAATCCTTGGGCCCTTATGAAATTCACAGTTTTGATGATGATCTGCATGACGTTGTCCATTTTTAAAGCTTTTGCACATAAATTTTCTTGATGTACTATGCAATGATACTTCATCAAACTTGAATTTTGGGCAGTAAGTGCATCGTCTTCTATTAATTTTACAAGTCCTTGTCTTTTGTCTACCATTGCCGGGGAACCATCAGTAACAATACCAGATATGTTGACAAGAGACAAAGAAAACCGCTTTAACATATTTTTTACTGCTTCATATAAATCTCTTGAAGTAGTTCTGTCTTTTAATGGCACTAAAGAAGCCATTTCTTCAGTGACATTATACTGATCATCAATACCTCTGATAAAAATGGCAAGCTGAGCTGTATTTGTAGCATCAGTGCTGTCATCCATTGCCAAAGCATAAAATTTAAAATTAGCAGCTTTACTCTCCAAACTTCTTTCGATAGATCTTCCAATTTCTTTAATTCGCCTGGCTATGGTCTGGCGAGACAAACTAATTTTAGAAATGTCTCCTTTTTTTTCAGGGCAAATTATATCTGCCATGCTTTCCATACACTGCTTAATAAACTCACCATCAGTAAATGGTTTTGATTTTTTTGCTATTAAATATGCTACCACATAACTAGCTTTCACGATGGAATCTGTCTGAGTTGTAACTTTAAAAAATTTTTGTTGAGAAGACAGATTTTTTTTCAGTTCTGCTATTTTGTCTTTACGATACAATCCTTCATATGCATCAAATTTGGCAGCATGCTTTTGCATGTAATGCCTTTTCAAATCACAGTCTTTGAACACTTGTAAGAATTCCCTACAAATTAAGCAGAGTGCCTTATTATTTGCCTCAATAAAAAAGTAGTCATTTGTCCACTTTTCATTGAAAAAACTTGCTTCATCTGTCATTTTTCTTTTGGGGGCTTCTGTTTTCTTTTGAGATGTTGTAGAAGCCATGCTGGGATTAAAAAAATAATAATAGATAAGGGATACGACGTTGTCGTCTACAAAGTTCACGCTTGAGAACCGCGCAATTGTTCCACCAAAAAAAAAAAAAAAATCAAAAAAATCTCATATTCTAAGTAAATTTCTAATTTTGTGTTGGGCTGCATGGGACCTTGTGGGTTGGACACCCCTGCTTTAGGGATTCCTGCTAATTTCTTGACATTCTTCAGTCTATGAGTCCTTCCTCAGACATTAATGGTAGAGCTTCACTGGGCCTTTGCCCCATTCTCTTCTATGGGGCCCTATCTGATGCTTGAGTTTCTATAATCATCTCATTGAAACCCAGACTGGCATACATAATTCCACCTCATAGCTCCACCTCCACACCACAAACCACCTTGGCATTTTTTCTTCAACTGTATCCCCCTCAGCACCAACTGCCTCACCTGTCCCCAGAGGCTCCAGAAGGAAGCTGAAGTAATCCTTGAACCACTTTGCCCAAGCCTTCAAATCCAATCAATTCATCAACTTCCTTAGATGATCTCATTCTCTAAGGGACCCTCATCCCTAAATCCTATCATATCCTAGATTTTCCAACAATGGTTTCACACAGTTCTACACTGACAATTCTTTCCTCTGTAATGTGAATTATCAAATTGTCATTTTATTTCTGCATTTTGCGTACACACCTCCCTACTTCTAGTACCTACAAATGGTCTACTCAAACCTAGCCTTATCTCATTTTATTTTTTTTACTTTCTTTTTTTTTTTTTGAGACGGAGCCTCAAGCTGTCCCCCTGGGTAGAGTGCCATGGTATCATAGCTCATAGCAACCTCCAACTCCTGGGCTCAAGCGAGTCTCCTGCCTCAGCCTCCCAAGTAGCTGGGACCACAGGCGCCCACCACAACGCCCGGCTGTTTTTTGGTTGCAGCCATCATTGTTGTTTGACGGGCCCGGGCTGGGGATTTGAACCCGCCACCTTAGGTGTACGTGGCTGGCGCCTTAGCCGATTGAGCCACAGGCGCCAAGCCTATTTTTTTTACTTTCTAGGAGACAGTCTTCACTCTGTTGGCCCAGAATAGAGTGTGCTGACATCACAGCTCACAGCAGTATCAAACTCCAGTCCTCTGCCTCAGCCTCCTGAGTAGCTGGGACACAGGTGCCCAACACAAAGCCTGGCTAATTCCCCCCTCCTCTTTTTAGTAGAGAGGTCTTGTGCTTGCTCAGGTTGGTCTTGAACTCCTTAGCTCAAGGGATTTTAGGCTCCCATACTGCTAGGATTACAGGTGTGAGCCACCCTGCCCAGCCTCTTATTTCATTTTAGAAGTTCCCCAAGCATAATGGCACTCATTGCAATCCAATCCACAGCTCAAGTGTTCTTATATGAGGTTACTGTCCTCCTTCCAAGTCCTCAGCGGTTTCCCACTGGCCTCAGAAAAAGGACCACTGAAATAATGGGGTCCTCAGGCCTTGTAACTTTAGCCTCCAACACTGTCTCACTTGTATTACTTCTTTTTTCTCCTGAAATGTGTCAGGCTCTCTACTCCCTCAGGAATGTGACGCACATGGTAGCCACTCTCACTAATTCTCTCCAAATATATTCTGCCCAACCTTCTGTCTAGCTAAATCCTGCTAATCCTTATGATCTCAGCTGAAATAAACCACCTTTCTCAAAGATCTTCTCATTCTCCACAAAAAGTCTCACAGCTGTACAGTCCCACAACACCTTCCTGTGATTTGTTCAAAAGATGCCTTCAGACCCACATCAGTAGCCTAATGGGGACATACTCTAGATCACACTCTGAACACATACACATGCCTGACCCAGCAAGCCCAAGATTACCCAGGGATTAGCTGCTAGCCATGTGGGGTCAATACCTCCTCAAGAACGCAGAAGCCTAGGCTAGGCTGAAAAACACATGCAAGAATCGTAAAGCACTATCATTTCCTATTACTTTAAATGCCTGCTAATAAAACCTTATGTTATATACTTATTTATACAGTCGTGAGAAAATTAATCATACCTTGTAAGTGTTTTGTTTCATGAAATACTTCAGAAATAAAATGATTTCCTCTGAAGGCAGTAAAGTGAAGAGAGTATTCTTCTCTAAAACACATGTGTATGCTTAAAACATTTACTGCTTTTCACTCTAGAATTTTCTCTTCCATTTCTCAGTTGTCCTAAAACTTTTCAGTAGCCAAAACTCAACTGAAAAGTGCTCTGGAATTCTATGCAAAGTTAGCTATGATAACACTTTAACTCTAGGAACCTAAGAAAATTTCCATTTGAATATAACAAGTCAAACATATATACTGTAACTGAAATATCACTTTGCTTAAAATAACTCACCTTAAAGAACTTTGGATGCCTTCAGTGGGAGACACTTCCCGTAGGTAACAAAACTGTCCTAAAAAACAAGAGGTATCAGCTTCAGATCCTCTGCACTAAGCAGAGCAGCAGGCAATTTCTGCTGCTGGTTTCTTCAAACTTCTCCAGCCTAGCTGGCCATGGGGAAACATTTTATAGCTCAAGGTTGACACAATTAAACCTCCCACCCTAATAGCATCTGGGAGTTTATCTTTTTCTTAGGCTGCTTCAAACTCCTCCAGGTTAGGTGGCAAGGCAGAAGCCTCTAGTTGCCTGAGACTGACTCAATTAAACCTCCCTCCCTAACAGCAGCTGGGAGTTTATCTTTTCATAGGGTAATAGAGCAAGAGCACAGCAGAAGGGAAACACCCATCTGATAAAAACTACAGAGAAAGCAAAGCCAGGAAAGTAAATTTAAATATGGGGGCAGACTCTACCAGGGTCAGGGCAAACAGAGGCTGCTCTACTGGAGATAGGCATGGTGGGAGGATGCCTGCTCCAACTTGTTCTACCTGATTCATAAGAACAACTCTGGGGGCAGGGTGCAGACACACCCCAAAGACTTCAAGTTACTAAGCAATTTTGTGGAAATCTGCTTTTCACAGTAGAAAATCGTAAGCACTACCACCACCAACATCCATATAAAAGCTGTCCCTGGAGGACTAGGATATGGGTGGAGGACTCTGAAATTCTCCTAAGCCGCACTCTTAGTTTTTGAAATATAAAATTGGGAAAGTCAGTTAATCTTGTTTACTCTATTGTCTAACTTTTTTTTTTCACTCTATTGTCTTAATGTAGAATTATATCTGCCTTACAAATTTCCTGTGATTATTACATGATACTATTGGGGGGGAACTATATATATTTATGAATAAATGACACAGTTACAAATACTCTGGAACCAGGTTTTTAAAGAGGCTGCAACCACCCAATGACTCCCCTTACTCCACAAAGAGACTGCAGATCCCAGTCATCTTAGCAACTCCCACTCCTAACTCCTCCCAGTATAATCCACAGAAAAACTTTAACCCACTCCGACAAGACCCCTAGAGCCTGTGGACTGTGAGCACTGCCCAATGAAGGCTGATGGAAACCTGGCCTCAAAGACACAGTAACATGAAACTGCTGGGAGGACTTTGCTCAACTCCACCTAGTTACTAGGTCCAGAGGCCGTCCAAGTTCTAGATCAGTGCCTTCCCAACAGTGAGCATGCAAATGGACCACCTGGGGATTTCGTTAAAACAAAGACCCTAAAACAGCAGGGTAGAAGTCTCCACTGCCAAAATCCCTCTAGAATTGTGCCCTTCACCACTCCCGGTACAGGTTAGACAGGATTTACACTTGCCTTCAGGCAAATCCAATCAAGATAAACAGGGTGCGCCTTTAAGAGTGGTACCGCTAGTTAAGTTTATATGCAGACTAAATAGGGCAGTTTAAGAACCACCCAGCACATTTTCTTTTGTTCTGGACAATAGTCCAGGTAGCACCCCAGCTTTAAACATCTTTGTGCTCCCGGGAGTCCAGAGGAGTACTTTCACTAGCAGCCCACCCCGCTTCACCAAGCACAAATTTTAACCTCTAGCCGACAGCACAAACAGCCCAGTTGTCCCGAGTTTCTAAATTACTCAGTTTGCCCCTAAACCAAAGTCCACGGGAGCCGCGGTCTCGGGACTATACCCAGACTATTTTGTTCTAAGACTTACCACGGAGTTGAGCAGGACAGATTTCTATTATGTAGCAAGGCTTACAGCTCAAGGCCCTCAAATTCCACCCAAAGCTTAACAATGCAGAGAGCTCCGAGGAAACTCCAGGTGCATCTTTTTGTTCTTAACCTGAAACAGAAATTCAAGTGGCCAGGGGGCAAACACTTCCCGCGAGGCTGAAAAACCAGCGGCGCGGCTGTGCGTGTTTTGGCGGGAAGCACCGAAGAGATCGTGAGACAAACTGCGTTCCCGCGGCCTCCACCTGGCGAACGCACAGCCTCCGGATGGCCCCGACCGGCAGGAAGGTCGGCCCCGAGGCCTGCGCGGGCTCGGGCGGGAGCTTCCGGGCGGGGGCGGAGCCAACCACGGCGAGGGGGGGGGTTGGGGAGAGGGAAAGCTCCGCGGCCCGGCAAACAGGGAGTCCAGGGAGAGCTGGGGAATGCCTTACCGCCGGGGGCAAGAAAAAGAAGTTGCCCCGCGGTCCTCAAGAGACCAGAAGGCAAGGGGTGTAGGTGGGTGACTTCCCGGGTCAGCAGGGGGTTGGGGCTGACTGCACCTAGGAGATCCCCGACCCCCCCGCCCCCAACAGCAGGAAGCTGGAGGAAGGGCGGGTGAAAGGGAGTGGGGAGGAGGTAAGAGGAGTACCGGGGTCCCAGTCCTTCCCCCAGTAGGACAGGCAGAGTTGCCAGAGCGGGCTTCCAGGGTCGAGGGCTGGGTGTGTAGGCACAAAGCGGGGGGATCTAGGGCCTCTACGCTGCGGCTCACCACGCCGGGGACCGGCAGTTGGGACCTAGGAAGCGAGGGGTCCGGAGTCCGGGAAGCGGAGGCCGCGTGATCCGAGGCCGAGAGCCGGACGTGGGTCACGGGGTGCAGAAGAGGAAGTGCCACCACCGGGCCCGCCAAGATACCACCAATGGGAAAAGCGTGCCTGCAGGTGCGGCCCGCGCGGTCCGCCAGGCAGGAAGTGGGGGAAGGATAGAAGAAAAGCGAGAGAAGGAAGACAGTTCTTAAGAGTTCTCCAGAAAGGAAGCCAGGGAGCGAGCTGGGTAAGTCCAGAGTACCAGCTAGGAAGAAGGGGAAGGGAGGAGCGGCATCCCAGTGCGGATAAGAATCCACCAGACTAAATGGAGAACTAGTAAATATACAATACCTTCTTTCGTATATTTGACCACGGACTCGCCTAAAGTTTGTATAATCAAAATAACATTTTAGACACAATTCCTAACACTTCAATCAATTCTATTTTACAGCATTTGAATCTTGATTCAAGTGATCTAGACAATTACAAAACTTTTCTAATGATGTGAGCAGTGACTAGTTTAAACTAATTACACATTTTGCTGTTTGCTATTCTAAGTATTTAAAAACCTCTTTATAGGCAAGTATTTGCACATGGTATCTCATTTCCTCCATCTGTTTCAAACTAGTATGAGTGGAGCGAGTGGGAATACAGATGAAAAGATGGACCATGGTTTAGTGGAGTTTCATCATACTTTGAACTCTACTTGTATGTTTGACATTTTTAATATAATTATTTTTAAAACAAAAATATTCAGAACTTGGCTCGGCACCTGTAGCTCAATCGGCTATGGCGCCAGCCACGTACACCTAAGGTGGCGGGTTCGAGTCCCCAGCCCAGGCCCGCCAAACAACAATGATGGCTGCAACCAAAAAATGGCCGGGCGCCTGTGGTCCCAGCTACTTGGGAGGCGGAGGCAGGAAACTCGCTTGAGCCCAGGAGTTGGAGGTTGCTATGAGCTGTGATGGCATGGCACTCTACCCAGGGGGATAGCTTGAGGCTCCGTCTCAAAAAAAAAAAAAAAAATTCAGAACTTAGTAGAGATAACTACCAAATTATACCACGTGTAAGAAAGAACATACTAAGTGAGAGTATGGGAACTGTAGACCACAGGAAGCTCTACATTTTAGGACAAATGTACCAGGCCTTCTTCAGGATATCCCAACTAAAAAGAACTGACATACCATTTGTAAAAATAAATTTGAGGGCTTTATCAAGGATCCACAACACACGATTGAAATAAATTAGTAAACATTTATAAATAAATGACATTAGGGGTATTCGAACATTGACTTGGTGTGGCAGAACTGTGATTAGCATTTTTTTTGTTTTTGAGATACTTAGTCCCCCTTGGTAGCCCGCCTTGGCATCTTAGCTCACAACCTTCAACTCTTGGGCTCAATGGATCCTCTTGCCTGAGCCTCCCAAGTAAGTAGTTGAGACTATGGGCACCGCCATAACACCCAGCTAGTTTATTAGAGATGGGGTCACTGTTGCTCAGGCTGGTCTCCCAGGCATGAGCCATGGAGCCTGGCTGTGTTTGACTGTTTTAAAATTAAGTGTGATGGCTAGGATTTGTTTGGAAATTATCCACAAGAGAAGTAGTAAATGGAGATGTACAGAAAAACTGACCATGACTAGTAACTGTTGAAGCCAGGTGACAAGTACATGGGAGTTCAATTTACTATATAGTATATGTATTTAAAATAGCCCCCCCACAAAAAATGCTACCAACAATACTTCCTTGCTTATTCTTACTATTAGAGAATGAAGACAGGAATAAAAAATCAATCATTCCGGCAGTGCCTGTGGCTTAAAGGAGGAGGGCGCCGGTCCCATATGCCGAATGTGGCAGGTTCAAACCCAGCCCCGGCCAAAAAAAACTGCAAAAAAAACCCCCCAATCATTCCAATGAAAGTGAGAGACACATTAAAAAAAATTCACATATTCAAGAGAAGTGAAACACTAGTTTTAAGGAAAATCAACCAGAAAATTGGTCCTCAAGTAGAGTACCCAATATGAAAACGGTCTTAAGCTGTTTCCTAAGCATTAACTTTTGTTTAAAATCCTTTTCAGATACATTCTTGGTAATTTAAGATTGACATAAATTTACTTGATGCGTTTGCTGCACTTGAGTAGTTTTATTTACACCTATTCACTGGTTTGTGACTCAGGCAAGGCAAGTGTTAATTATTGATCAGTCCTGACAGAGGTGATAAGGAAATAATGTGTACAGAAGCCTGGAGCCAGGGGAATCAAGTTGTGCCCATTTTGGAAGGTGGTGTCAATTTTGAATGGAGTGGAGGAGGAAGGTTCTTTGAAGCCTTGAATGCCACTGAAATGTGGTCAGATTTGAGGTTGGTTTGTTTTTTGAGACAGTCTATGTCACCCTCTGTAAAGTGCTGTACCATCACAGCTCACAGCAACCTCAAATTCTTGGGCTTAAGCAATTCTCTTGCCTCAGCCTCCCAAGTAGCTGGGACTACAGGCACCCGCCACAACACCCGTCTTATTTTTTGTTGCAGTTGTCATTGTTTTAGCTGCCCTGGGGTGTGTGGCTGGCGCCCTACCCACCAAGCTACGCGTATTGCCTGAGTAGACAAGAGTCTCACTATGTTGGCCCTGGTAGAGTGTCATGGCATCACAGCTCACAGCAACCTCAAATTCTTGGGAAATACAGGCATAAGCCCTGCATTAGTGAATTCAGAGAACAGTGGACCAGGAAGATCAATAAAATGCACAGGCAAATTTATGACATTCTGATGCAAACAAAAACTAGAAAATGGGTAATAGCTTAGAGTGGGCTTCTGAGGAAGAGACATTTAAACAGTCAGGAAACAAGAGAAGCGGGTGGGTAGGAACACAAGAGTGGCAGAATTCCAAATAGAAAGAATGGGAATTCTTTTTCCCCTTAACCGCCCCCCCCCCAAATACCTACTGTTTAAAAAAAGTGTACGTTGGCTCAGGGTCAGTAGCTCAAGCAGCTAAGGTGCCAGACACACCAGAGCTGGTGGGTTTGAATCCAGCCCAGCCCTGCCAAATAAGGACAACTACAACCAAAAAATAGCTGCGCACTGCGGCAGGCACCTATAGTCCCAGCTACTTGGGAAACTGAGGCAAGAGAATCGCTTAAGCCCAGGAGTTGGAGGTTGCTGTGAGCTGTGATACCACAACACTCTACCCAGGGCAACAGCTTGAGGCTGTGTCTCAAAAAAATAAACAAATAAATAAAAGTGTTAGAAGGCCATTATTATTCTTATTTCTCTTTGTACATTACCAATGTATTCCCTCTGGATACTTGTTCTTCAAATTCTTTATATCTTTTAATGCAGCTCTTTGCCAGGACATATTTTGGTATTGATTGTGTTATAGTAATATTTTTATTTTGTATTGAATCCTTTTAAATCTTATCAAGTTCACCAAAGAGAATTTAGGATGCAGTTTCTGCTGCTCCTGTCTGCTAGCCATGAGAAGCATGGATGGATCCAGGAAAAACTCCCTGCCATGCATGGTATGACATGTGAGCTAAGCCTAGACTTATGGATGTTTTCCTTTTCCACTGGAAATTGGATTTAATGACTGCAAAAGTCTCTTTCAAGGGCTGGGGTCAGTGGTTCATGCCTGTAACCCTAGCACTCTGGGAGGCTGAGACAGGTGGACTACCTGAGTTCAGGAGTTTGAGACCAGCCTGAGCCAGAGGGAGACCCCATCTCTAAAAATAGCCAGTGTTATGGCAGATGCCTGTAGTCCCAGCTACTCAGGAGGCTGAGGCAAGAGGAACACTTAAGCCCAAGAGGTTGCTGCGAACTATGACACCATGGCAATCTATCCACAGTGACAAAATAAGACTCACACACAAAAAAAGAAGTCTCTTTCAACCCAGCAATTTTAAAATGTTTCAATTCACTGGCGCTTAAACACTTCTTGCAGTCATGGATTCATTTAAATATTTGATGTAAATCTGGACCAACTTCAATTTTAAAAAAGGGACCAACAGAGCAGAATTTTACTTAACTTTTCAGGGGCTTGGCCCAATTTGCATAACATGCCAGGTCACATACCCTGAGCTATCTTAAAAGAGATACTAAAGACCAAAAGCTGTAGATGGATTATTAAATATTTTAAATGTTTGTGTCATTATTAACTTTTACCCAATTAAGGGGATCTATCAGGATCTGCATGCAACAGGA
The DNA here is from genome assembly GCA_963574575.1 of Galagoides demidoff. Classification (NCBI taxonomy): domain Eukaryota; kingdom Metazoa; phylum Chordata; class Mammalia; order Primates; family Galagidae; genus Galagoides; species Galagoides demidoff. The sequence continues at coordinate 15,707 of CAUYQV010070045.1, forward strand.
AATGTTTTCATTACTTTCAGACCCTTTAGCTTACTTGCTGTACTTAACAGTTATGTCTGGGGCAATTTTACAGTTTTCCCCAGTGTTCATTTCTCAAAAATCATGCTACTAAAAAGCAAAAATAGGCCAGACATGGTGTCTCAGCCCTGTAATCCTAGGATTCTGGGAGGCCAAGGTGGGTGGATTGCTTGACCTCACAAATTCAAGACAAGCCCAAGCAAAAGCAAGACCCCCATCTTTAGGCTCAGTGCCTGTGGCTCAAGCAGCTAAGGCACCAGCCACATAAACATAAGGTGGTGGGTTCAAATCCAGCCCAGGCCCGCCAAATAACAATGACGGCTGCAACCAAAAATAGCTGGGCATTGTGGTGGGCGCCTGTGGTCCCAGCTACTCGGGAGGTGGAGGCAGGAGACTCGCTAGAGCCCAGGAGTTGGAGGTTTGCTGTAAGCTGTGATGCCATAGCACTGTACCGAGGGGGACATAGTGAGACTCTGTCTCAAAAAAAAAGAAAAAACACAATTTATAGAAGATAAAACTCCCAAACAACTTTACCAACTTTCCTGCACCCCTAAACAAGCAGCACCTGAGTGATGCAGTCACATCCTGGAGGTGAGCATAAAGGTTCATGGTATCCACAGCTCCCTCAGGAAGGCATGTCCCTGGAGGCTCAGGAGATACGAACCTCTATGGAAAAATGACACCTTGACAACTTCCAAGTAGCCTGTGGCAGTAGCTAAGGCTGTGCTCCTTTTATGCTGCTCATGAGACCACAAATTCAGCCTCAGGGGAGTGACAACAGCTGGGCAGAAGAAAGGGACGTGGCACTACATAGACAGGGGCTCAGCACTAAGAGCACACACCTCACACTTAGGCAGGTTTCAAGAAGTGCTAGATGAAAACCACTATTTCAACAGAGGAAAAAAATATAACAAGAGCACTTTTAGATATTCCATTACAGAACGAACAACTTCCTAGTACTAAAAATTATTAGATTTTGAATTTATCAGTTAACTTGTGGAAGAAATACTTCAAAAGAGAAAAAAATACAAATAATGGGGAAACATAAGAGAGTTGGAGGACATACTTTTTCCAAAGCAAGTTTTCTCTACATTCTAAATTTAAGAGTTTTACCAACATATGCCTCGTTGTATCTTTTTAAAATATCCTGATGGGAACTACAGAATTGAGCTTAAGCCAGAAAAACTCCCTTCTCTATCCCTTCTTCTGCCTCCATCTGTGTCCTTTTCTCCTTCTGGAATTTCTGTTATTCACATACTATTTCTCCTGTCTCAAAAGGAACCAACACTGTCAACTTCTGGCTTTCAGAATTTTGAGAAAATGAATTTGTTGTTAAAGCTACCAGTATATGGTACTTTATATAGTAGCCCTATTCAAACTCATACACTAAGATACCAAAACCAAAGTACAGATTTATGAATACATACATACAATAATTCTGCCCAAAATACCAAATTAAATCTGGCAACATATTAAGATTATATACCACAACCATGTAGGATTTATCGCAAGAATGCAAAGGAGTTTCAACCCAAAATCATTATGAAATTGGATAGTGGTGATAGTTTCACAACTCTGTGAACACACTAAATAAAAACTTCTGAACTGCACATACTTTAAAAGGATTAATTGTATGGTATATAGCACTAATTTAATAATTGAAATAGGCTCTGTGCCTGTAGCAAAGTGGTTACAGCGCCAGCCACATACACGGGAGGGTGAAGGGTTCAAACCTGGTCCAGGTCAGCTAAAACAACAATGACAACTGTAATAAAAATAGCCAGGCATTGTGGCAGGCTCCTTCAGCACTTGGGAGGCTGAAGTAAGAAAATCACTTCAGCCCAGGAGTTTGAGATTATTGTGAGCTGTGATGCCACAGCCCTCTCTTCCCAGGGAGATAGCTTGAGACTGTCTCTAAATAAATAAATAAATAAATAAAAAATAATTATGTCATTCCTATCATATTCTATTGGACTACACTATTCTAACCAAATATCAAAGCACAAAAAAGGGCCCTCCATTAGAAGACTAAGAATGAAGATGTCAACGACAGATACTACGTACACATACAATTGTCAATACAGATCTTGTGTACAGATACAATTAGACTTATAAGGAGAGACAGTGTGTAATACAAATGGCCCCCAACCTAAAATGTGATTTACCTTATAACTTCACAACTTTATCATGGTGTGAAAAAACCACACTGGAAGTACCTAAAGCATTCTGTGTTTCACTTCAGCAACTTATACAAGATAGTCGACAATTTTATTATAAAACAGGCACTTTTAGATAATCTTGTCCAATTAATGGAAACTTACACTGTAGGCTAATGAAGTGTTCTAAGCATATATAGGGCCAGGTATTAAATGCATTTTCAGCTTATGATGGGCCTCCCCCTCACAAGTAGAGGAACATCTATAATTGAACTAGGTGAAGAGTTCTGTAAAAGGGGTATACTGTGGAGAGAAATCTAATAGGAACTGAATTTTTTTTTTTTTTTTGAGAAAGAGTCTATGTCGTCCTCAGTAGAGTGCTGTAGCATCACAGCTCACAGCAACCTCAAACTCTTGGACTTAAGTGATTATCTTGCCTCACTCTCCCAAGCAGCTGGGATTACAGGTGCCCACCACAAAAATTCCAATTTTTGTTGGAACTGTCAAGTTGTCATTGTTGTTTAGCTGGCCTGGGTCAGGTTCGAACCCACTGTGTATGTGGCTGGCACCATTACTACATGTGCAGAGCCAGGAGTTGAATTTTTAATTCCAACCTGTCACTCCTTTCCTTTATGTTTCTTTTTTGGGAAAGGTCTTTGTCACCCTTGGTAGAGTGCTGCTATTTCATAGCTCACAACCACCTCAAACTTTTGGGTTTAAGTGATCCTCTTGCCTCAGCTCCCAAGTAGTTGGGACTATAGGCAGCCACAACACCCAGCTTTTTTTTTTGAGACAGAGCCTCAAGCTGTCACCCTGGATAGAGTGCTGTGGCATCACAGCTCACAGCAACCTCCAACTCCTGGGTTTAAGTGATTCTCTTGCCTCAGCCTCCCAAGTAGCTGGGACTACAGGAGCCCACCACAACACCCAGATATTTTTTGGTTTTAGTTGTCATCGTTGTTTGGCAGGCCCAGGTTGGATCTGAACCCACCACCAGCTCTGGTGTATGTGGCTGGCACTTTAGCTGCTTGAGCTACAGGTGACGAGCCACCCCCATCTATTTGGGGGGGAGGGGGATGTTGAACCTGTGAGCTCAGGCAATCCACCCAGCTCAGCATCCCAGTGCACTAAGATTATAGGCATAAGCCACCTGTTTTGTGTATCCTATTCAAGAAATCGTTTCCCTAGCCTAAGCCCATCTGGTTATTTTCTTAACTTATGAAGTTCTGTTTTGATTGGCTTATTGGATTTTTTTTTTTTTGAAACAGAGCCTCAAGCTGTCCCCCTGGGTAGAGAGCTGTGGCATCACAGCTCACAGCAACCTCCAACTCCTGGGCTCAAGTGAGTCTCCTGCCTCCGCCTCCCAAGTAGCTGGGACCACAGGCGCCTGCTACAACGCCCGGCTATTTTTTGGTTGCAGCCATCATTGTTGTTTGGCAGGCCAGGCTGGATTTAAACCCACCACCTTAGGTGTATGTGGCTGGTGCCTTAGCCCCTTGAGCTACAGGCGCTGAGCCGGCTTATTGGCTTTTTTAAGTAAATCTACAATCAACCTAGAATTATTTTCCAATTCCAAAAGAAGTTTAGAATTAGTTTATCAAGTTTCACTCAAAACTTAAATGCAAAAGTCCCAAAATATCAGCCAACTAAATCCAACAATAAACAAAACAATAACATCATGACCAAGTTGGGTTTATTTTAGTATTGCAAGGGTACTCAACCATTTCAAACTCATTTCTTGCAATTTCTCATACTAGTATGTCAATGGGGACAAAGTATGAGGTAGGATAAGTTTTGTAATGTTACATGGGAAATGCTTAACTGAAGTTGTGTCAATAAAGAACTGGGAACTGGGTGTCTGTAGCTCAGTGGTTAGGGCACTGGCCACATACTGGTGGGTTCAAGTTTGAGATTGCTGTGAACTATGAACGTCACAGCACTCTACCAAGGGGGACAAAGTGAGACTATGTCTTAATTTAAAAAAAAAAAAAAAAGTGGGCCAGGAGTGGTGGCTCTTGCTTGTAACCCTAGCACTCTGGGAGGCCAAGGCAGGCAGACTGCTTGAGCTCACAGGTTTGAGACCAGCCTGAGCAAGTATGAGACCTCATCTCTAATAGCCAGGCAGGCTCTATGCAGGTTCAAATCCAGCTTGGGCCTGCCAAACAACGACAACCACAACCAAAATAATAATAATAAAAAATAGCTGGCGCTGTGGCAGGTGCCTGTAGTCCCAACTACTCCGGAGGCTGAGGAAAGAGAATCGCTTAAGCCCAAGAGTTGGAGATTGCTGTTAGCTGTGATACTATAGCACTCTACCAAGAGTGACATATCTAACATGTAAATACTAAATCTAATCACTTCAAAGAAATGCTTATGAGGACATTAATATCTTAATTAAAACACGATGGACTTCTTAACATCATTAATAAAGCGATCTTTCAATATTCATTAAAAGCACAAAGTTTACTCGATTATTTTAAAACGAGGAAATCTTGTATAAAAATTAGTACTGAAAACATCACTTTTCAGTGCTAGATTTACTCTATTGCCTAATCAGAGAACTCACGAAATCTTTGTTCTTACTGTAAGTCTGAAAACAAACATGCACTTAAATTTAAGTTATATTTAGTTCAGTTTGTTTTTTTTTTTAAAGAGACAAGAGCCTCACTTTATCGCCCTCGGAAAAAGTGCCGTGGCGTCACAGCAACCTCCAACTCCTTGGTTTAGGCTATTCTCTTGCCTCAACCTCCCGAGTAGCTGGGACTACGGGCACCCGCCACCCTCGGTATACGGGGCCGACGCCCTACCCACTGAGCCACAGGCGCCGCCCTCGGATGACTTTTCAAATCTAAAGATATTCGCAGCGTTCCGAACTCTCCCGCTCGCACCAGGCTCTATCCGCTGGGCGCTAGACCGGCCCAAATGCTGTTTCCCCACCCCCACCCAAGCGGTTTCAGGAAGCAGCCGGGAAAGCCGCCCCTCAGTGCACGGGTCCCGCCACGCAGCTGGCCCGCAGTCGCAGGTAGGAGGCCCCGGCGCCACAAGCGTAGTTTCGAAAACCAGGAAGTGGCGCATTCGTTCGTCCTCCTCCGGTTGAAATGGAAGGAAAAGCCGCAGAAAGGCGCCCCGCGCCGGGCTCTCCTCCCTCCTCGCAGACGGCCACCACGTGCCCGAGGGGGGGTCAGGCAGGGAGCCGGGCCAGGTCCCCTACTCCAAGAACCTTCAGCAGGGACCTGGTCCGCAACTCGAAGGTTCCGGGAAGGCGGGAGAGAGCGCGGCGGGAGCCGGGGCCGCTTCCAGAAGTTTCCTCACAGCGGTGAGGAATCAGCAAAATACATTCAGAGATACAAGGAAATAAAGCAAAAGGAAACAGAAACGGCCGACTAAGCTCGGGAGGCAAAGAGTTTCACTCCAAACACCAACACAATACCTTTAGAACAGGAAAGCGACGCACACCCCGTCGCTGGGAGCACACACGCGGCCACCGAAGAGGAAGAAAGGCCGCAGGGCCGGGGAGCGGGGCTCAGGCGGCGGGCGTGGGAGGAGGGCGGAGTCAGCTTCCCACAAGGCAGTCTTGTGCAACTCGCGGGCGCCTTCGGCCACGTGAGCGTAGGGCTTTCATTTCTAAAATGAAAGTCCTCCGACGGCCGCCAGTGCCCTACCGAGTACGGGCCGTCTTACGCCGCCCTTCGTAGCCTTCATCACGCCGGCCAGGCCCTACCTGCTGGGTCTGCGAACCCCAATGCCCTGACGCCAAATCAAAACCCGCCGTCGCCACCCGGTGAGACCAGTCCTGGGCTCACGAATACTGGGCTCACACAGTGCCACCTCATGCCAGTGGGCCCCAGTCCCGGCTCGATCCCTTGTGTGTGGTGCCGGATTTCAGACCCCGCCTCCCAAATCCCAGCACGACGGTCTCCACTCCGTTAGGCGAAATCCCCAGTTGGTCAAGTGTACAAGGACCTCGACATGGAATTTCTTGCATCCCAAGCTTCCCCATTTCGACCCACGGTAGGTTTAGTCCCCCTAGTCAGACACGGTTGCGCGGTCCTCGACCCGGAACTCGGATCCTGTTGCCCGGATCCTCAACTTCAGCCCCGCGGTCCCCGGCCCCAGTGGGTTTAGTCACCGGTCGGTCTCGAGTGTCCGGCTCTCAACCTTGGATCCCGCCTCCCAGTCTCCACCCCAAGTGGGCCCAGTCGCCGCTTGACCACCGGGGGGGGGGGCGGCCCTCGACCTCGGACCCATCGCCCGCTCGCCCAGGCCGCCCCTCACCTCGGGCTTCGAGTCTCCACGCTCCCGCTCTCACATCCGGCTCCTCGGGCGTCCCTCGCAGCACCTAGAGGAGGGTGGAACGCGGGGGACTTGGCAGTTGTAGTAGAGGCAGTTGAGGCTTGTTTACCATCACCATGGAAACCCCCGGCTGCGCGCTCTGGGCGGGGCTTCTCAGGGGCGGGGTAAGGCGCGCGCCGGGACTGAGACCGCCACTCTCGCCCGTCGAACGCAAGGCAGCGCTTCCGGTGCCCCTCCTGCTCCCGGTTTGCCCAACCCTGGCTCGACCCTACGCTCCTAACACCCAGATACAGCAACCCTAAGAGCCTACCTACTACCCTCAGCTACTAGTTGCCGGTGCCACAGCGCGCGGGGCCCCCCGAACCCCACCTTCTTCAGAGGACGAGGCGCAGCCCTGCTTCCACGACGGAGCCGGAAGGACGTAAGGACCGAGGCATGGCGGGACCTTCGCGCTGGCGTCCGGGGGCGGAGCTACTACGGCGCCATTGTGACGCCAAAGGAGCGGAACCGGCGATTGGCCCGCCGAGCGCGGGGTGGGACGTGCGGAGGACTAGTTTGTGGCCTGGAGGGCTGGGTACCGCCTGCTGTTCCTGAGTCTCTGGCGGACGGTAATTGGATGAGCCGGGATGAAGGCCTAAATCCGAGCCCCAGTAACCCCGGGTTTGAAGAGCAGCGTGAGAAAAGAAAATGCCCTGCCCGCGTCGGAGGACACCCCGGGAAATTCAGAGATAGCCTACGGCGACTCGAAGGGGCTGAGTTTAGGAGGGATTTCTTTTTTTTTTATTTAGAGACAGAGTCTGACTTTGTAGCCCTACTTAGAGTGCTGTTGCGTCACAGCTCACAGCAACCTCCAGCTCTTAGGCTTAGGCGATTCTCTTGCCTCAGCCTCCCGAGTAGCTGGGACTACAAACGCCCGCCACAACGCCTGGCTATTTTTTTGTTGCAGTTTGGCCGGGTTCAAACCCGCCACCCTTGGTATATGGAGCTAGCAACTACTTTCTGAGCCACAGGCGCCGCCCAGGAGGGATTTCTTAGGTGGAAGTGGCTTAGGTGATAATGTTGTAGTGTCAGATTCCCCCCTCACCTCAGAATGTGACTCAGAAAACACAAAGCAAGTGCACTATTTTCAATCACTGGGAATCTAAGCACACAAATTTGGTGGCCAATGGCTGCCCTACGGAGACAAAGGAACTCCTTTTTCTTGATGTGTTGTAGGGCTAATAATTACCATATTATTTTGGTGCGTTCTTAATGAACAGATAGAAGGCACTCATCGTTAAAGTGAACATTATTTTAAAAATCAACACAGAGGTGGGACGTGGTTGATCACTCCTGTAATTCTAGCACTCTGGGAGGATGAGGTGGCAGGATCTTATAAGCTTAGAAGTTGGAAACAAGCCTAAGCAGCAGCGAGTCCTGTCTCTACAAAAATAGAAAAATTTGCGGAGAGTGCTGGAATGCTCATGTAGTCCCAGCTGCTCTGGAGGCTGAGGCAGGAGGATCACTTGAGCACAGGAATTTGACCTTGCTGTGAGCTATGGTGCGGCCTCTGCATTCTAGTCTGAGTGACAGAGCAAAACCCCATCTCCAGGGAAAAAAAAAATCCCCACAGAAATACTCAGTCATTTTATGAGTGGTCCACAAATTGAAGGAAGGAGCAATTAGTAAAAGCTGACTCAAGAAAAAGAATGGTAAGAGTAAAAGCAGGGGCTCAGTACTTGTGGCTCAAGCAGATAAGGCACCAGCCACATACACTGGAGCTGGTGGATTGGAATCCAGCTCAGACCCAACAAACAATAAAGTTAGCTACTTTAAAAAAAAAGAGAGAGGCTCAGAGAGGCTCGGTGCCTGTGGCTCAAGTGGCTAAGGCACCAGCCACGTACACCCAAGGTGGCCAGTTCGAATCCAGCCCGCCGCCAAACAATGACGGCTGCAACAAAAAAAAAAAAAAAAAGCTGGGCGTTGTGGCGGGCGCCTGTGGTCCCAGCTACTCGCGAGGCTGAGGCAGGAGACTCGCTTGAGCCCAGGAGTTGGAGGTTGCTGTGAGCTGTGATGTCACTGCACTCTACCCAGGGGGACAGCTTGAGGCTCCTGTCTCAAAAAAAAAAAAAAAAAAAAAGAGTAAAAGCAGGAGCTGTCAGAAAAGGGGGAAATGTCCAAGGGGAAAAATTAATTTGAGGCAGAATTACAGAAATACAGAAAACAGTACCTAAAACAATGAGATTTTTTTTTTTTTGAGAGTCTTTCTGGCACTCTCCATAGAGTGTGGTGGCTTCACAGCTCACAGCAACCTCAAACTCTTGGGCTTAAGGGATTTTCTTGCCTCAGCCTCCCAAGTAGCTGGGACTACAGGCACCCACCACAACACCCAGCTATCTTTTGGTTGTAGTTGTTGTTTGGCAGGCCTGGTCTGGATTCGAATCCATCAGCTCTGGTGTATTTGGCTGGCACCTTAGCCACTTGATCTACAGGCACGGAGCCAAAATGAGATATTCTTAAAGAGACTGTACAATGACTCCCTCACACTTAATGCTATAGAAAATGTTTCCGGGCCAGGCATGCTGGCTCACACCCATAATTCTAGCATTCAGGAAAGCCACAGTGGGTGGATTGCCTGAGTTAAGGAGTTTGAGACCAGCACGAGCAAGAGTGAGACCCCTGTCTCTAGGAAAAATAAACTAGCTGGGTGTTGTGGAGGGCACCTGTAGTTACAGCTACTCAGGAGGCTGAGGCAAGAGGATTGTTCAAGCCTAAAAGCTATGCTATGATGGCATAGCACCTACCCAGGATGACAGAGTAAAACTCTGTCTCAAGAAAAAAATAAATAAAAGTGGAGTTGGAATGTTCCTAATTCAAAGAAAATTTAAATACCTGAGGTGATGGATACACAGTAACCATGATTTGATGATGCCTGTACCAAAACATCACATGTACACTATAAACATATACAAATATTATGTACCCATAATAATTTAAAATAAAAGATTTTTTTTTAAAGTTCCCCTCTAGTGGGGAGTGGTGGCTCAAAACTGTATTCTTAGCACTTTGGGAGGCCAAGGCAGGTGAATTACTTGAGCTCTGGAGTTCTAAACCAGGCTGAACAAGAGTAAGACCCTGTGGCTATTGAAAATAAAAAAATTAGCCTGGGTTTGTGGCTGGCGCCTATAGTCCCAGCTACTTGGAAGGATGAGGCACCAGTATTAATTGAGCTCCAGAGTTTGAGGTTGCTGTGATCTATGACACCATAGCACTCTAGCCAGAAGGACAATGTGAGAGTTGGTCTCAAAAAAACAAACAAACGGGCAGTGCCTATGGCTCAAAGGACTAGGGCACCAGCCCCATATGCTGGAGGTGGTGGGTTCAAACCCAGCCCCGGCCAAAAACTGCAAAAAAAAAAAAAGGTGTAAAGTTTAGAACATGTGGCGGCTTAAAATATTCAAGTTGGTAGCTCTTGACAGAATCACTTTATCTGGTAAACTTTGACCACTCCACCATGACAGTGTCAATAGGCTGGCAAGATCACCAAGGCACAGAGAGGTCTCTTACTCAAAACTATGGCGTTGGGGCCAAGTGCAGTGGCTGACACCTGTGATCCCAGCACTTTGGAAGGCTGAGGTGTGCAGATCACTGGAGCTTATGAGTTTGAAACCAGCCTGAGCTAGAGAGAGACTCCACCTCTAAAACAGCTGGGTATTGCTGGTAGACTCCTGTAGTCCCAGCTACTCAGGGAGGAATTGCTTAGCTCAGGAGTCTGAGGTTGCTGTAAGCTATGGCTCCACAGCACTCTACCGGGGGTGACAAAGTGAGATTCTGTCTCAAAAACAAACAAACAAACAATAGCATTGGTTAAATAGCAATAACAGGCTCGGCGCCTGTGGTTCAAGTGGCTAAGGTGCCAGCCACGTACACCCAAGGTGGCGGGTTCGAATCCAGCCCAGGCCGCCAAACAACACTGACGGCTGCAACCAAAAAAAAAAAAAAATAGCCGGGCGTTGTGGCGGGCGCCTGTGGTCCCAGCTACTTGGGAGGTGGAGGCAGGAGACTTGCTTGAGCCCAGGAGTTGGAGGTTGCTGTGAGCTGAGATGCCACAGCACTCTACCCAGGGGGACAGCTTGAGGCTCCTGTCTTAAAAAAAAAAAAATTGCAATAACAATAGCTAACACATCTCACTTTCACTGCTCTGCACTATTCTAACCACTTCATCTCATTTAAACCTTATGACAACCCAGCTGTAGGTGTTGTTACCTCATCATCATTTAATGGAAAGAAAGTGAGGTATAGAGGTGTTACATTAATTTTTTGAAGTCAAGGCTCAGGTGGCTAAGGCGCCAGCCACATACACCTAAGGTGGCGGGTTCGAATCCCCAGCCCGGACCCGCCAAACAACAATGATGGCTGCAACCAAAAAATGGCCGGGCGTTGTGGCGGGCACCTGTGGTCCCAGCTACTTGGGAGGTGGAGGCAGGAGACTCGCTTGAGCCCAGGAGTTGGAGGTTGCTATGAGCTGTGATGCC